>PVJX010018836.1:0-35506 GCA_004027295.1 Dolichotis patagonum
TGGAGTTATTATGCATCTTTTATATTTGAATTAATAAACATATATGTTTAAGTGCACATGGGCATATGTATGTAAATATATGAGTGCATTTTGCAATGTAAAAATTTCAGCCTAAATATATGAAGGAAAGGAAAATTTGCAATTCAAAGAAGACCACACTATGTCAAGAAAATCAAAATTTGTAGGGTTATCTCCCTGGAAAGCAAGGGTAAAAAAGGAAAGATAATTGCATTGCAATTCAAGTTCCAAAGCACAAGACTCTATCTAGAAAATCACAGCCATCATCTGTATGAATAAAAATTTGCTATTGCTGAGATTGTGATTAAAAAAATAAAGTAATATCAGAGAGAATATTGAAACTGACAGTCCAAGTGCAGGGGAAAGTTAACTGATTCTCCCAACCTCTTAGGAGAGAGCGTCAAGGTTGAAAATGTGTTCTTTGGTTACTTTTCCTAGAAAAAATAGGAAAAGGAGAGATTCTGAGGGAATATAATTGTAAGGAAATCATGGAAATAAGCACTGGCCTGTGCCTCTTGGGTCTAAAACCAATCAAGTCTGGCTTAATAGGAAACAGGCTTTAGAAAAATTTAATATTCTCACTACCTTTTGCCATGAGAAATATATATTTTTGATATAACAAATGTTTTATTATTTTAATCTAATAAGAGACATTCTCAAAGAGATGCCTAGAAAGTAAAGGGTATATATATATATATATATATATATATATATATATCCACCTATACCCAATTCACTGTGATTTAAACTATCAGAATGCAAGAAACATAATCTTGAAAATATAAAGTACATTTATGATAAAACAAAAGATTTGATAATGCCTCCTAATCTTCCTTTCTCTAGCTTGTATGTCACGGGCAAGATTGAGTGTCAGAATCTGACAATATATGTGCCACGGACTTCACAGATTCACAAGATATCAGAAAGAGTGAGACACTGACACAAAAGGATGCCACTCCATGTTTTAATTCGCCTTTAATACAGAGTGCCATGCAGGTGGTGTTTCAATCAATATGCACTTTACGAACTCATTGTGTCCCAGGACAAAGTGCTCACATGTTCTGAGTTTTTCTTTCTTGTCTGCAGTATGATAGCATGTAAATGCTGTACTCTCTCCCATGTGTTATGTTTTCCCAGATTATCTTTTCAGTTTGTAAGAAGCAATCAGGTACAATACATGTAAACAATGCCCAGGTCTGTGTCTCATTCCAGACTTAACATTAAAATCTTTAGTAAGGGTTAGAATAAAGCTTAAGAGTGCATTTCAATAAACCCTCAGGTAATTGTTACACATACCAAAGGACAAGACCTAGGAACAGAGAATAAAATCATCTACCATCTTCATGTATGCTTTTAGTGTGACAGTTATTTTTCAAAAGTGAAGACAGAAGCCATTTGAAGAGTAACACGGGTTTAAGTCAATTTTCCCCATACTGAAATTCTATCTTCGCAGTTCTACAGGCTCAGTCTCTCTCACTGTGTATGTTCTCTTTAGTGATATGTATGTTATCCAGTGTCTATCAGAGAAAGTGTATTTCATTTTGGAACTGTTGACCGTTTCACCAGTGGATGGATATTCTCCAGAAACACCTTTGGTCTTGAAGATGTGAACCATTTTATCAAATTGCCCTAATGTTTCAAGGGAACCATAATTTTGGGAGAGGCATCTGGTAGCTTACTAACTCTTCAATCATATTTAATTCTGGCAAAGACAAATACGATTTTTCTTTTCTTTAAATGTCTTCTTTCCATGGGCAGATGTTCCTGCAAAACAGTGATTTATTTCTCTATTCCATAATCACTATTGGATCAATAAACATTTGATGTTGTGTTTCATTAGTGAACCTCACTTTTATTTTATAGTGTTCAAAAGCCATTGTCACATTTTGGCTGAAATGGTCAACACTATTTTAAATATTGTCTTACTCCCAAATATCTACCAGTACCCAATATCTGGTGGTATGCAATGAGCAGGTGCCCACTATTCACTGTTTCTTCTACCCTTAAAATCAGGTGTCTGTAGCAGGTGGCATGGCACATGCCTCCCAGCCTTCCAGCACAGCAGCAGAACACAAGTTTGACCCCAGCCTGGGCAAATAAGTGACTTAGATACGCTTCAAAACTTTGTAAAAATAGTAAAAGGATATGGATTGTCTCAGTGGAAAGGCCCTAGGCTTAATCTCAGTGCTGAGGAAAATATTAAACCCTTCCTAACTCTCATTAGAGTACTGTGTGTGCTTGATAAGTAATTTTCCCAAACTCTATTTTTACTATTCCAGAATAAATCTTTCTAAAGTATTTCTTTGTTTAACTCTCCTCAGTGGCATTGTCATTCAAATTATATTTTTCTGTTTTGATAGTACAAAACTCATACTCAGCTCCTAACATGCTTCTTTGCTTACTCATGAGAAGTTGGTCTCTAAAAGTAAAGTGTGGCTCTGCGACTAACCAAGGACATGTGCTGCAGGGAAGATGGTGAGCTTTGGCGAAAAGAGTGTGTGAAGCTTTAGAAAGTTAGGGTGGCCTCAAGAAAGGCCCAAACTAGAGACTTACCTCTTTCCTGCATCTTAGACCCAGCTTTGTGCTTATAGAAAAGTTTGTGAGCCACATGGTACTTCAGTGTAGGTTTATATGCCAGATACTAATCTCAAATGGATTGTTAATAAAACAAAAATTGACACTGTCATTTAAAAAATCCTTCATAGCTACAAGATGTTGAATTTGGAGTCTTAAAAATAGGACATCTTGAAATTATCAAATTCAGTTGCTTTTTTTATTTTGATGACTCATCAGGCTGAAAGAGACTCAAGAACTTACTGCATTTTTCCTGTCTGTGATTACTGGTATGCATTTTAACTATTATATTGTGGCAATGATAATCGTACACATACTTGTAAGAAGTAATACAGAAACATCACATATACTTTTCAGGAAGTATTCTCGAGTGACAACATAATGCGTACTGTATTACATCAACAGAAAGAATCATGCTGCTGTAAACACGAGTATGTGTGTATCACTGTAATATGCTGTTTTTAACTCCTTAATGAAAGGCCCTGGAAGGGGGATAACTAAGTCAAATGGAATTTCTAGTTTCAGTTTTGTGAAGAATCTGCATACTGATTTCTATAGTGGTGGTACTAGTGTATCTTCCTACCAGCAACACACAATGAGTACTGCTCTGCTTTAGAGATGGATAAATGAGTCATTTGTAGGAAAATGGATGCACCTTGAAACCATAATGATGAGCGCAATAAGTCAGACACAATCTTAAATATTACATGGTTTCTCTCAAAAGAAACAATGAAAACATAAATAAAAAGAAAAACAAAAGATAGATAATAAGTAGAAGATAGGTCTTTCTCAAATCAAAAGGATATCAAGAGATGAAGATGAAGGGAAGTATATCAATACTTTGCAGTGTTTTCCTGAATAGTAATCCACTGTATGTGTGTACTAATGTTGGTGCACATTCCTTGTTTTTGCTTTTTATGGATAAAGGCACTGGAAATATTCATTGGCAGGTTTGTGTGTAAACGTAATTTTCCATTTCTCTGGCTTGCTTGTCCAAGAGTGAAAATGATAGGTTATAAGGAGTATATAATATATAAAATGGTAGATTATAATATATATATATATATATATATGTAGTGTTTAAGAAATAACTAAACTATTTTCTAGAGTAGCTTTACCATTTTACATTCCTAAGTAGAAATATATCTTTTTCAGCATCTAGTTGTCACTATTTTCTACGTTATCTGTTTGGTTAGGTATGCAGTAATATCCAATTGTGGTCTTAACTTGCATTTTCCCTATGGTTAACATATATGTATATCTTTGCATGTACTTGTCATCTGTCTGCTCTGTTTTGAATAACAGTTGCTTGTGTTTTTTCTTATTTTGTAATTGGATGGTTCGTATTCTGTATTTGATTTTTCTTGACTATTAAGATGCGGGCATTCATTCATATCCTGCATTCCAGTCTTTTGTTGATCGTCATTTGTAAATATTTTGTTTCAGTATGTAGCTTGACTTTTCATGCTTTTAACAGGCATTTCATGGAGCTAAAATGTCCACTTCATAACCCATTTAATAAATTTTTCCTTTTATACTGCAATGTACTTGATGTCAACAACAACAAAAATAAAAGACATAAAATTGGAAAAAAAAGTGAGTGAAACCTGTCCCTATTTACAGATGACAACTGCATAAAATAAATCATGAGGAATAAATAACAACTAAACTCTCCTTAATAAATGAATTAACAAGACCATAAAAGATCAGCATACAGAAATTTACTGTTTCTATATATTACCAAAGAAAGTGCAAATATTGAAATGAAATAAAAAGTAAAACACTATAAAAATTATCCAAAATGTAATCTATTTAGAGGTAAATCAAACAAAATGCTTAGGATTTTATATGTTAAATATTATGAAACATTAATGTGAGAGCTCAAATATGATTGGTGATATGTGCTGTATTTATATATAAGCTGACTTGCCATAATTAAGTTGCCAAATTGAGATATATATATATATGCACAATTCTTATCAAAATACCTAAATAGCTTATGTGTATAGAAATAAAAATATTCTATAATTTATGTAGAAAGACAAAAATTGGAATAGCTAAAACAGTTTTGCAGTTTATTAAGGCTCACTGTATAACCACAGTAATTACAAATATAGTACGTGTGTAGTGATTGATTCGTGGATTAACCAAATAGAATAATAACCCATGAATATACACCTGTACTAGATTTTTATTTTTCATGAAGGCATGGTTATGTAAAGCAGACCAAACACAGGCAGAGCCTGCACCACAGAGGTTAAGGAGACGAGGTATTACACTGGTGGACTCCTGATTAAGATCCCTCACAAAGAGCCAAAACCCCACCCGGCCGAGTTTTGGGGCTTTTAAAGGAGGTATAAGCAGTGAGTACAAGGTCAGATTTGGCACGTATGATTGGAGGGTTGGTGACATGGGTTGCTGAAGGAGTTTAAACATTTCAGGTTACATCGTGAGGCTATCAGATATACAAAGTCATGTCACAATGATATATGTGCATCCATGTTTACAGCAGCACAATTTGTAATAACTAAGCCTTGGAAACAACCTAAATGACCATCAACCAAGTAATGGATAAAAAAAAGATGTGCTATTTTAATACAATGGAGTATTACTCAGCTATAAAAAGGATACTCTTGAGGCTTTTATAGGTAACTGGAGGCAACTTGATATCATACTTATAAGTGAAATAAGTTGAACTCACATTTGTAAATATTGTATTGTTTCCCTACTATAAAAAATAAAAAATAAAAGGCTGAAAAATAGTAAGATCCAAAATGTACAATAGATATTGTAATAATGAAAGGGAAAGAAACTGCTCTAAAGGAAAGAACAACTGGGACAGGAGAAAGGAGAAAAAGAAGAAAGGAAAAGATTATATGTATTTTGGTAAACATATATAAAGGTATGTATGTATTGTCATGCAAGACAGATAACTATAATATCAATCTTTGTTAGTTCACCAAAAAGAATAGTTCATGCTGTCATTGTTTGATTATTTTTGTGTCTAAATCTTGTAATCTGAACAACTACTTCTAAGATAACAATATGCAATATATTAACTAGTGTTAATTTCCTACTGTTTTTTAAAAATCTGTTATCATTTCTATCCTTTTTTTCTGCTTTGCTTTTTAAAATAAAAAAGCATAGATTATACAAAGGAAGAAATGTCCTGTTACATTTTCAATCACGCCATCAGTTACACAAGGGCAGCAAAGCATACACAAAGGAAGAAGTGTCCTGTTATCTGGCCTACTGCACATGTCCACCTAATCTCGGGGGCTTCCTGGGCAGGTTTTATTTAAAATTTTATTTTTTCCCTTTCAGCACAAATAAATTCAGCAAAAGAAAGCAAACATGGTGCTGGAGACATTGAACATTTATATTAAAACATCTCAATTAGAACATTAGCTATGAAACTATATTATATTTGAATAAGAAATTACAGATTCTGGAGGAAAAAATAGTAGTAATTTCTATTAGACAATATCTCATGATATTTTTGAAATCCATTCTATCATTCTCTGCTTTTTAGCCAGTGAATTTAGGCCATTTACATTTAAATTATTGTTATGTTTGAACTTTTGAAATATAGGAGACATTTGTTATGAGTGTTCTTAGTAAATATTTCCTCCCAGGTTGTAGTTTATCTTTTTATCCTCTTTATGTAGTTTATTATTCAACAATTAATAAAACTTATTAATACATACACACTTTGATATATTTTTAAAGAAGCATGTTAAATAAAAAATCCATTTCCATCTTCACATGAATGTCCACGCGTCCTTGGTTGCAGTTTTGCTGCCTCGCAGCTCTGTCTCCTTTTTCACATATGAATACCAGATATTTAAGGACCACCCTAAGTCTAGAAAAGTCTCATAATGATATTCATTCATTAATTATACCTACAAATATTTTATTTCAAATAAGGTAACATGCATAGGTGCTGGCTGTGAAGATTTGGATGTATCTTGTCAGAAAATACTATTTGATGCAACATAATATAGTGGTAAGTTGTCATATGTTTTTCAAGGAGCATTTTTTTTAAGCGGTACTGGGGATCGAACTCATAACCAAGCACTTGCAAGGCAGGCGTTTATGCTGCTGAGCTAAATCCCCAGCCCACTTGTCACATGTTTTACCATGTATTCATCATTTGTCTTCATGGGTCCCTCTCCCTCATCTTACCTTCTCCCCTTCAATGGGTATAAGCCATTTACAAATTAACCATAACCACAATGCCTCTTTACTTCTAATTATGTATGTGTGCATTTCTTGAAAACAAAAATAAGCTACGTCCCCTGAGTAATATAATCAAAGTCAGATAAGACATATGGATCTAGTACAGTTAGAAACAGTGGAGCTCAGGAAGTCACCCCCTTCTACCCACTTAATTTTAAACAGCCCTGCAGACATTCTTCCTTCTATTGTCCTCATAAGAGAGGTAGTTAACAAAAATCCAGGTAATCTCTAACAACCTAGGCAAGAGCATAGGCCTGTTGAATCTCCAAATCTGACATTCAGTTGCCTTTCCCCTACTGTAAGTTTAGTAAGAATTCGTGAATAAACGCTACCCCTCGTAGATGTAATGAAGATCAGCACGAATTCTGGGATAGGCATTAGTGCTGAGAGGCCCTGGGATGCCTGAACATCTTGTCAGCCTTTCCTGTCAATCAGACCAGAGATTCAGGGGAGGCCCCTGGGCGGAGCTTCACTCCTTTAAATCCGAAAGCCTGATTCACGAGGAGGCTGACGCTGCCTGCTGTGCGCTGTGCACAGCGCCTTTGCCGTCCTGTCACCCTGGACCACTTCTCTGCTCCTGCTGTGTTTCTGTCAGCGTGGACTCTCCCAGAGCAAAGCTTCTCGCGATCTTCAGTAAACGTAGCTCCTTTCCAGTTGCCGTCACGTTTGCACTTTCAGTCCAGTGCCAGTGGTACCCAAGAGCCTGGATTATACCTGCTAAATTCACCACACTGAAAAAAATCCGTGTTCAAATGTCACCAATGGATCAATAACTTTTTCTAAAATAGTCTTGTTTTTGCCTTGATAGGGGATCAAATGTAAGGTGATGTTTTATGTTAGTTTTATGACTATTTCATGTGTTTTATATTTCTTTACTTCCTTGAAATCAGGAACAATTTCTCAGTGTCTTTAAAATTTCATGATATTGGCATTATTTAGGGTGTTTTGAACCTGTTTTATTAAACGAATATAGGTTTAGAATGATTCTATCATCTCAAATATTTCACCTTGTGTCGTGTAGGTAGTACCGTAGCCCTAATAGTCCTGTCTTAAAGGTGAGTTTTTCTAAAGTTACCACAGCTGCCTCAGTTTTCCTTTGTCCTCTATTTGACTGGTACATACGTTTCTATTCTTCTGCTTTTATGTCTTTTGTTTTCAGTGTGTCTGTTAAACCTGTTGCTAAAAATTTATCAATTTTAGCAAGAATAGCATTGTCTCTGTACATAAATACTATTTGTTGCATTTTAAAATATCTTTGCTATTACATTTGCTAACTCTTTAATTCAATGTAGACTATACTAAAATCACTTTATCTCCTCTTAAAAGACTTGCTTCAAGGGAAAAATGTTAATGATTATGGAATTGAGCTTGTGAGGTTAAATAAAGATTTCTCTCAAATCAAGTGGGTTGTTGTGAAAACATGACCTTTGGGCTGGACAGATTGAATTCAGATTTTCACTGTGTCCCTAACTAGCTCTGTGATCTTGAAGCGTATCCTCAGCCTTATGAATCAGTCCTTCTGCCAGTGGTCAAGAATAAAATAGGACAGTGTTTCTCTTTGCCAGAGTAAAACATCACTGTCTAGTTTCTGCTTTCATGATTTATTATTATTATTATTATTATTGTCACAATATCTTTTGCCTATTCTGCTCCATAGCAAGCTTTATCTTTCAATTTTTGAATAAAGGTTGTTAAAATGTTTAGATCTAAATCAAAAGTTGTAAGGATTAATAACCAAATCTTTGATTGTTTGTGAGATTGCTACATAAAGTAAAAACTATATCATTAAATTACAATTAATTTTCATGCAAATAATGTCTTTTAACCACTGTGGGAACAAAGTGCTAGCCTTTCCATGAAATAGTCAGTAGCTAAAAGGTAAACACTAGACATGTTTACAACTAGAGGAATTATTTTTGTCAACATAAGCTTTTCTCCATTTTAACCAATGTCTTCTACTTTCACTATGATCATTAGATCCTATCAATACAAGATACCATCTAAACTTCACTTTCTTGGCATTCTGAAGTATAAATTCAGACTATGACAACACTCAACTAATATAACCTGTAATCAATGTATAATGTCTTACTTAAGCTGACAGTTACCTTTTATAAGAGCACTAATGAGAATTTAAATTCACAGTTTTGCTAATTGTTTTTTTCTACCGACGATACTAAGCACTACATATGGCCCGCTCTATGTATAGAGCAGTACAGTTTATACCACGTGACTTGTGCATTTCATTCCAAATATCTGCAAATGTGTAAGCGTGTGTCTCCGACATTATAGATGAAAATTTCGCAGGTTCAAATGACCACAATCGCTCTTCGTGTGGTTAGGAAGTCAGCTTTCATTCAGAGTGCTTTGTAAGATAGGTACTTATCTCTAAACAGGAGGTTTTCTGCAGGCCAGGAGAAACATAGGGCCACAAATATTTAAAGAGAGAACTGCACAGCCCCATGTCTCTTTCCTTGTCCCCACAAGGCTGCATAATCCCAGTGTGCAGGCTACATTCCTAGGATCCAAGTAGATCCCAAATCCGTGGATACCATGGTCTTTTACAGAAAGTAGTATAATATGCTCATACCTTCTGTATATTTTAAATAATTTCTAGGTTACTCATAATACTTAATACAATGTAAATTCTCTATAAATAATTGTGACCCTGTATTGCTTAAGGAATGACAAGAAAAAGTCCATACATATTCAGTATGAATGCTGGTTTTTTATCAAATATTTTCAATCTATAATTAGTTGAAACCCTAGATGTGGAATTCATAGATATGGAGGGTCAAATGTATTCAAACTTATTTTTCCTTTACTTATTTTGGGAGGTTAAGTGTGTAAGCAGAGAAGCCCATATTTATTATTCATCTTTGCCAAGGAAGTAGGTTTAAAAGTGAGTGAAATACAGGCTGTAGGAACTCAACTGCTTTCCTAGTAGTTGGACTTCAGAGTAAGACTCCGAGGCCGCATCTCAGGGAGCCATCTTCAGGCTGTGGGATGGTGAGGAAGAGCTCTCTCTGCCTAAGGGTCCCTCCCTTCATCCTGGTGAGGGAAGTGACGGTAACAGATTTGTCCTGGTCGATCTTAAGAATCATGTCTACTTCAGAGGACTTTTGGAAGGATTCTGTAGCATGTACTGAGGAATTAGTCTCAGTCACATTGGGGCTCGACCAAGGTTTAACACTGAACAAGCAACTTGTCATTAACATATGTTTTAAAGTGTTTTTAAAACCCCATGTGCTATCACTTTGCCAAACAGATTCAGTATAAGACGACATCTTCTCCATCATTTTAACATTTACAGTCCGGTAGCAAAGGAGGAATGCCATACCTGCTCTGGCAGACTCCTCTGGAGGTGGCCAAACTGCAGAGCTGCAAACGTGGTTCACCCATGCTGTTGCTATGCCATGTGTTTCAGGGAGTGCAGTCACAGGACACGAACGCGTAAACCGAAGCACAGACTCACTCCTTTACACTGGAACATGCACACTGCCTCAAGAGTCGATTACTGATAGTGACGGGCACTGTGCTCCTTCAAATTATCAGGCACAAAAATTATGAGACCCAAAGTTACTTCATGAACACACGTATTAATTGCAGGCTCAAGAACAGTTTATTTGAGTCACTCCGCTCCATTCTACAATGAACTTCTCTAAGGCGTTCACTACTCATTGCTTTCAAAGAGCACCTCTCCTTGGAAACCGCTTCATAAACACCAGCAGCGCTAGGTCTATAACACACTCCCTGTACAACAACAAATTCCAACCCATAACACCTTCCATCTCCCCATTATTAATCTGACAGTGTTTCAAATGAGTTTCAGGACAGTTACCTTGTCCTCAAAATACTATTTTTCTTACCAAAAAAGAGTTTCTGTTGTTCCCAGCTGAAAGTTCATTTTGCCTTTTGTAATACTGTTGTATTTGTGGTTACCAAACACACACACGCACTCATACACACACACACACACACACACACACACACACACACGCACTCATACACACACACACACATGCATACACACACATACACACACATACACACACACATGCATACACACACATGCATACACACATAATATATATAACTTGAATTTTCCTGATGACTAAGGGTTTAGAAAATCTTTTCGTGTGCTTATTGTCCACTTCTATATAATTATTGGAAAGGGCCTATTAGGATTCCTTGCCCAGTTTGTATGCATATTTTTGCAGTCTTAATTTTTAAGGTGGTTACATATCCATAGAAAGCTGCAGTGGGATTTCCAGAGATTTCCCACGTCTCTGCCTTGCAGAGGTTGCCTCCTCCTCTGGCAACGTCTCACACAAGGCTAGTGCATCTGTTATAACCCTAAACCCACTTAGCTCATTACTGTGCCCAGAGGTCTGTAATTTTACGCACCTTAAATTTAGGTTTTCTTCATTATTAAGCCTCAAGACTTCTTAAATGTATTCTGGTTGTAAGCTCTTTGGTAGACGCATGATTTGCACACATTTTAATCAGTTCTGTGGGTTATATTTTTACCTTCTGGATGATTTCTTTGAAGTGTTTGGGTTTGGTAAAATATGAAGTTTTTTATTCTTCGATGTCTTTGGTGTGATATCTATGAATCATTCGCCATGTCCATAGTCACATATTTTATTGTATAGTTTTCCTGACTTTAGTGCTACAGTTAAATCTTTGATCCATGCATTGTTACCTTTGTGTGTTGTGCTAACCCAAGTCCAACCCCATTTGATTGCTTGTTGCTGTCCGGTAGCTGCTCTGCTACAGGTTGAAAAACTATCGCTTCTTCACCGCAAGGACTTGGCACCTTTATGGAAAATCTGCTGCGCAGAAAATCCTGATTTCACTTCTAGACATTCAGTTGGACATAATTGCCTGACTTTTCCCATAATATGCTGTTTTGATTACCATTGCTTTACAGTGAATTTTGAAATTAAAAGTATGAGGTTTGTCCTTTCCCTCTCTTTTTCCAGATTCATTTGGATACTCTGATTAATCAGCGACTTCGTGTGAATGTTGTGCACCTTTTTACTGTAAAGAATCAAATAGATTTCTGATAACAATTATATTTAATTTGTAGGTGAATAGGAGCTATAGTAAAAATACTTTTTATCTGTAAACATCGTACTCTTTTTCCATTTACTTAGATCTACCTTAGTTTTGTGAGAAAATATTTTGTACTTTTTACAGTATGAGATTTGTACTTTTTATTAATTTTTTTTTGATGCTATTTCAATGAAATTATTTTCTTCATTATTTTTTGACTGTGCATAAGTGTAAAGAAATACAATGAAAAATTTTGTATACATCATACCCTTAAATCTTGTTGAACTAGTGTATTATTTATGTTTATTTTAAAGAATGTCTTGGAATTTTTTAGATATAAGTATCACCTATGAGTACAAATATTGTGTTTCATTCTTTCCAATTTGAATAGCTTTAATTTATTATTCTTGTTTAATTTCTTGCCTACAATCTCACACACAATGTTGAAAAGAGAGTGAATCTCACTTTGTTCCTGATTTTAAGGGAAAAGTTACCTGTCTTTCAGCAAATGTGTTAATTGTGTTTTTATAAATGTTCCTTTTTAGGATGTTTAAGTTACATTTTATTTTATATTTTGTTTTTGACTATGTCTGTTGTAAAGTGTTATTAAATTTTTTCAATGATTTTACTGTCAATTGACATAATATAATTTTTTGGTTTTATTCTACTTATGTATCATATTAATTAATTTTCAAATCGTAAACCAAAATTCCATTCCTGGAATAAATCTCACTTGTCAAGTTGAATAATCCTTTTTATATGATTTAACTGTGTTTTGCTGATTTTTGCATCCATTTTCATAGGGGATATTGATTATGTTTCCCATATTAACTTTATGTTGGTATCAAGAAATTAGCCTCATAAAATGAGAAGGAAAATTTATTGTCTTCCTCTATTTTTTGAAACAGTTTTTGAAGACAGAAGCATTAATTCCTCTTTAAATATTTAGTAGGATTCTGTAGAGAAGCCATCTGGACCTGAGATTTTCTTCGAGTTCGTTTTTCTGTATCAAACTCTTTACTATAAAAATAAATCTACTCACATTATTTATTTCATCTCAAGTTAGTTTCGGTAGTTCACGTCTTTGTAGAAATGTCTCCATTTCATCTAAAGTATTGTGTCAGTTAGGGCTGACTATATGAACAGATATAATATAAACATATTAAATACAAACAGATTTGATATAAACATATATAATGTAAACATAGATGACGTATAAAGGATTTACAGAGTTTGCTTACAGTGGCCACCTGCAGTGTCCAGGGTGGAAGAATGCACAATGGCCATCTGCAAGCCAGAGAGCTAGAAGATCCAGTCGAAAGCCAAAGGCCTGCAGCTCACTGCACAGATTGCTGTGCGAATCTTCTCAGGCTGGAGAATCTGCACTGCACGCCTGAAGGAGGTGGAGACAGACATTCACAGATGCTGGTGGAGACCAGAGCTCGGCTCACAAAGCAGAAGGGCAGCTTTCCTTCTTCCCCTCTGTGTTTCTTCCAGACCACAAGCCTACTGATTGGTGCCACCCGCATTTAAGGTGGGCCTTCCTTCCTCAGTGTGAAGGCTCATGGTGAGCGGCCACTGACACCCAGAACAGGGCATCGCCACCCCAGAAGGCATTTCTGAATCCATTCAAGTTGATGTCACAATTAACTATCACAAATATCTAATTTATCTGCATACAACATTTCACATATTATTCCTCATATCATCCTTGTGTTTTCTGGTCTCTTCTCTCTTCTCCTCTCCTCTCCTTCTCCCCTTCTCTCTCTTTCCTTTTCTCTGCTTCTTTTTCTCTCTCTCTCTCCTGTCCTTGAGACCGGCCTCACTATGCAGTTCCATTCAGTTTTAGAGGCTCAGTTTTAGACTTACCCACATTCATTCCGCAATGACAATGGATTTTAGTAGGGTTCCATTCAATAAGTCAGGCTTGCCTCTCACTCACACACAGTGAACCTTCCTCCTCTGTTGATCTCAAATTCACAGTGGCCCTTCTGTCTCAGGTACCAGGATTATATACATGCACCAATCCTGCTGGCTCCATTTCCTTTTTTCTTCATTCTCATCAATTTAACTAAGCATCTGTCAAGATTTTAGACCTTTTAAAAATTTCAGTTTCTTATTTTATTGATTTTTTTAATCATTTTCTGGGAAAATTCATTTCCCTAATCTTGTTTCTTCCTTTTATATTAGGTTAAATTTATTTTACTGTGGGGGTTTTTTTTGGTACCTTAGGGAAAATATAAGGTTATTAATCTTTATATCTTAGTTCTTTTGTAATATAAGCATTTACAGATATAAACTCCACATAAAAACTGCTTTAGCTGCATCTTAGGAATTCTGGTATGGTGGCTCTTTGTGTGCTTTTTTTTTTTCTTTTTTGATCTTTTATGTAGTTGTTCTAATTTTGGAAACAGGGTCTCAAGCTGTGACTTTGATCATTCCATCATTTATTTCACCTTTTGTTTTTGCTTCTGTTGTTTTGGTGCTGTGTAATTACAGCATAGTATTTATAATGTAAAATATAAAAATGTGCCTCCTATAACTTTTTGCCACTTTGTTGTATTGTTATTTTACATGTTTCATCTACTAATATTTCAAATTTAGTACCTGTGACAATAATTAAGAATTATTAAATAGAACTCATGACCACGTACTTGCAAAGCATGTGCTTATGCCACTGAGCTAAATCCCCAGCCCTTATCTCTGAATATTTTAAAGTTTACTATCATTCTGCTGAGCAGTCAGCTAATTATTTTATTCAAGTTTCCTTGTACAAAAAAACTTTTTTCTTAGCATTGTCAGATTTTTCTCCTTTTCTTTGACTTTCAAAGCATTCTTCTATAATGTGTCTGTTTGTGAATGATGACTAACTTCCTAAATAGGTTCATTAGCGTTTTCCTGTCAGTCAGTGATCAGGAGGGGAAGCACTGTCTACACTGTGGTGTTGCTAACCTATGAGATGACATAGACTATGTGTATTAACTGCATTTTTGTTTTATGAGATTCTTACTCATGATGGATTGATAAGAAAGTCATCAACTCAAGAGTATTTGTAGCTTCAGTGGCTATCTTGTATTTCTTGTTAAATTCTGCATCTGGTCACTCTCACGGACAGTTTCTACTCCCCACTCTTATTTGTAATGTCACACTTTGTCATTTCTTTGCATGTCTCAAAATCTTTGTTAGGAACTGGATATTTCTAACAATACAGAATATCTGAATGCTGGTTCCTGTTTACCCTACCAGCTTGCTATTGCTATTTGCTTAGGTTGTTGAGTGACTTATTGAATTATTTTACTAGCCTACTTCCTTCTCCATAACATAAAGCTTCTATGATGTTGCTTTTAACAAATGGCTCAGTTTTAGACTTACCCACATTCATTCCGCAATGACAATGGATTTTAGTAGGGTTCCATTTTCCCATTCCCTAACCATATCCAGCTACTAATCTCCACTAAATTGCCAGCCAGTTGTTTAACTGTTTTGACAGTTTCCTACAAAGCATACAGTAGTAAGTACATTGTGTTCTACTATCTAATCTCACCTAATTTAAGCTCGCTAGAAGGAATAGTCACCTAGCTTAGTCTGGTCTTCTGATCTCAACTCTCCACTCAGCTTTCTGCTAGAAACTAACCACTCTACACTTTAGTTCACATCTTGAATGTCTTTCTAGTTGTTCCTACCACAGCCTCCACTGCTTATGAGAATACCATTATGGTTGTCCTTCTCCATTCTCTATACCTAATGGGGTCAGTTCCTTTGGAAATAGTTCTAGTTGCTGTCTGCCTAGCAGCCTGCTTCTCACTCTAGGTAAAAATTCTGAGCCAGAAAACAGGTAGATTTGGGAATAATAGCAAGTGCTCTTCTCAGTGGCAAGCCCAGTGGAGAATCTGAGTACTGAAGAGAGGATGGCACCACCAGCATAAGTTTTATGGAATTCTTCTCCTACCAAGAAACTGTTGTCATATGAACCAAAGAAGGCACAACCAAGATCTGAGCAGTCTCTGCAAGCTCCCGCCCCAAACGAGGTCTGATTAATAAATGGAGCTGGAGCAGAGGGTGGGAGCTTCCTTCCTAACTGCACCTGCCCAGGACATAGCCTCAGGAACATGGAATTAGTGGCAAGAAAAAATGGAGACATCTTGTTCCTCCCTGAAAGAAAGATCTCCAATCTGGACTTGAAGCGAAGAAGCCCATGTCCTTGATCTTGGCAGTCTGAAGTACAGCTGCCTCTTCATGAGCCAGGGAGAGGAAAGAAGGAAGCGAACTTGTTTGAAATATCTCAGGCTCTTTCTGTCCCTACAAGTGTTACAGATCTTTCATAAATAGATATTTCTTCATTTTTATGCCATGAATGCTATTTCAAGAGACTGTAAATGATTATTCATGTTTTAAAACACTTCACAGCACTTTCAGTAGAGAACAGGTCCACAGTGCTCTTCATTATGGTGAGTCCATTCTCCGTATTGTCCCCTTTACATTACTTTTCCTTTTCAAATTTGTATTTAGTTGACACATAAAAACTTTACATATATCTATTGGTTTATTAAAAAAATTTCAGTGTTTGTTGACTCATAGAAGTTGAGAGCAGTGGCTTCCAGAGACTGGGAAGAGATGTACATCAAAAGCACTAAATTGCAATGAGGGAGGAAAACTAGAGTTTTATTGCACACTAAGTTGACTATACATGTATTAATGATTTCATTTTCTCAAATTATTAGTACCGCTTCACTGTGTGAAGTAAAATAACTAATTTCAAAGAAATTAAACATCTAAATCAAGAATGCATGTAGGTTCATTATGTGGAAATGACCTTGAGTTTTTAAATAAAAGAACAGAACATAAGTAGTGATTTTAAATATGATGTAAAAGGCACTGTCTGCTGTGGTTTGTGTTTAGGTGCCCCCAAGCCTCATGCAGACATGGAGGTGGCTGAATCTAGCCTTTGTGATTGGTTCGTTGTCTACTGCTGTGATGGGCGGTGTGAGTGCTGCACCTGCCCAGGGGCAGAGCCGGCATACAGTGTAAAGGAGGGAAGAAGGCATGTTTTCCCCTCTTTCCCCTTCTGTTCCTGTCGTTTTTGGCTGCCCTGAATGGCTGCCCTTCAGCCCACCACTCTGCCTTGAAGCCATCTGAGTACAGACTGAAACCTTCAAAAAACTGTAAGCTAAATAAATCTCCTTCCCTAATCTTGGGCATCAGATCTTTTGTCTCAGCAATGAGAGAAAAGTAACCAAGACACTGTCTTTCCTTGAAAACATTATTATTGCTGCCCAACATGCTGCTAGTGACAACATTTAATAAATGAGATGAGGTGAAACTAGAAAAACAGTGTAAAACTTGCCCCATAAGGATATTGGCCTATTATTAAATGATATATGATTCACTCTAAAAGAATTAATTAGAACACATCAAAATGTATCAGAAGATGCAATTTAATTTTTTAGGTAAATTATATATCATTTTAATACTGACTTTAAACTTACAGACATATTTTCATAGAAGATCAAATATAAGAACCTTACCAAAATTTCACAGTGAAATTTGACAGATGATATTCTCTGGATATTGTCTTTAGCCTAATGACAAAATTGTCCTATGTATCCATGCTTTCTGTTGAATAATTAAAATGTTCAGCTTGAAATAACTCACATTGAAATGCACCTTAAACAGAGTAAAAACTCTTCCTTTGGTGTGCCATGGAGTGAGAAATGAGACACCGCGAGGTCAAGCGATTTTCCTATTTTTCTCATAGTACATTGGCTCCAAGTAACTTCAAATCAGTTTTCTTTTAAATCAAAAAACTCACAAATAAATGAGAGTGTTCAGGAGACCTAGGGTCAGGGTGAGGGTTTCTCTGAAAAGTCAAGGGAACCAAGGAATGAGAATGGGAGAGGTGGGTCAAACGTCTCAGATGCCCCTGTGAATTTCGTTGAGGTCCTGAGAAATTTTCCTAAGATGAGAATTTTTGTTCAAAACCCGTTTAACGTGCAGCTAAAATAATGTGACTGGAGTGTCTGCTTTTCTCCCACTATGTTTCATTCACCACTTGCAAAGCTCTGTGAGTAATTTTGCTCAGATGTTTTGCTAAAACTTTTGGCTGTCACTCAATTCCAAAACTACAAGATTTGACATTTTCTGAAATGATCCCCTGAAACAGCTAAGTTTTACTGAGGTTTTAACAGAGGCAGATACGAGCTCTAGTTTCATAATGAAACTCAAGCGGCTCAGTTTAGTCCAAGTTTCACATAAGCATGAAATTAAAAGACTACTGAAAACAATCGCTAAACATGGGCCAACAAATTTAAAGGCAAAACTTTACTATTACAGCGATTTTAATCGCGTGATTTTATCCTTATCTTTGAAATCCAGATACCAGGAATGATCTGTGAAATTTCACAGCACATCAGAGCCAAATTCCCCATGATCAGAATCACATTTTTCTCCACATCCAAACTATAATTACCCAGAGTTCCAACTATTCAGCAAAAACTAATGAGTGCCCATCAGGTTCTAAGCACTGTGATACACTCAAAGCACACAATGCTAGATAAAAGAGATTTTCTTCAAAGAGTCAAAAGTAGAAAAAAATTATCATTTATCATGACAAGTGTTACGCTTTTGGAATGACAAAAGAATATAGGAGTACATACGAATCATACAGAGCAAGTTTGGGAAGAGGGAAAGTTTTCCAAGAAGTGACACTGAATACATCTGAATAAACCGTGAAGATGTAGGCAAAAGAAAGCAAAGGGACTTGGTCAAATATTTCAGTAGTTCATGCAGAAGTTTCAAGAAGTATGAAGACATGAAAAAATTAGAACTTCAAAATCTCAAGCAGATAGGAATGCAAAACAGGAGCGAGGGGCCACGGAAGCAAGGCTGCTAGCAGTGGAAGGCGCCTGCTGTGGAAGGTTCGCTGCTTTGAAAGCTCGAATCCTACTCGGAAGTCAGAAAATAATACAGAGGTGACCAGATGTGTAATAGAGTCCCACTGGATTTATTAACGATCCCTAGGATGCAATATAGAAGTCCAGGGACAATGGGGAGGTTAGCACAGAAAGAGAAATAAGTGCCGAGGAGAAGGGCAAAACTCAGATGAAAGGGAAGGTGTCAAGGCAGCAGATTTCAGGATTTGGCATATGACTGGTGAGGAGCAGAAAATGAATCAAGGATAATAGTTTTGGCTCCTGAAAGAAGCTGAAAGAGGATATAAAAGGCAGAGCAAATTGGAAAATTACATTCATACGAATCCCAAATAGCGTGATTCATTTGTGAAACATTATGTGGAAGTATCCACTTAACATACAGATATATGGGTCTAGAACTCTGAAAATTCAGAAGTCAGAAAAATACCTGGCATGTGACACCACCACCAATTCTCCAGGTAATGTCCAACTTAGCAAGTATGGACCAAACAGAGAAAAGGATTGAGATTTAATAGCCGAACATATTTAATGGGCTCATGAGCCAAGAGGAGACACAGCAAGGAATTCCCTGCTGTCTCCAACTATGCATCACTAAAAGGAAAGAATGAGAGTGTTAGAAAACAAACAAACAGGAGTGATCAGCGTAACAGAAACAGAAGAAAGCTTTCCACAGGCAGTGGAGAAAGTGCTTCACTGACCCTTCCTTTACCGATATACTCACTGGACCTGGAACGAGCCAGCACATTCCAATAGTGAGAGTGAAAGGGGCCCTGGAAAGGTTTTGTCCTCATCATACCCAGGAATATATATGATATATATTAGAGAAAAAATAAACAAAGATGCAGAATTTAAAAATAAGACCTGGAATATATTTAAGGTGAGTCTTCTGGAGCAAAGCTAGTTGGTGGCAAGGGCCTTCCTCTTCTAAGTCAAAAAGAACCTTCACAGACCAATTTCAGAGCATTTTAAAAGTCATTGGACACTCAATACAACCTCCAAACTCATGAATAATGAGTTGAGATATATCCCTGAACTCTTTAATAAGTCACTCATACAAGAATTTGAGTATTTATTCAAGGTTCATTAGTCTAAGAATATGTGATAAGAACCATCAGTGCAGAAGTCCTACAGGACGGTTTTACCTGAAGAGTGAATTTGATACTATATCACTATTTTTCCCTTTAGTGAAATACAAAATCTTAAAAAAATCAAAATAGAAAAATGAAAAAGAATATAGAATAGACTTAGCTGCTCTCATTTTTGCTTAAGCATTTAATTCTCAGAATTTGTTCAACTTTTATACTAAAAAAATGATTGATTTAAAATAACTTACTAAATTTTAAGGGACATGAGACACCAGACTTTGTAGAGATTAGACCTAATTTCTCCATGTAAATATTTTACCTTGTAGACCACTAACCGACCTCTACATTACTTTTCATTCAGTTGTTTTGAACCCTACTTTTGTGTATTTATTAGTGCAATATTAATGATGATTTAAAGATATGTTCTTTAGCATTTTATCTCTTTCTTCAGCCCCTCCTCCATTCAGCTGCCCAACCCAAAATTTAGGCATGAGATTGCTTTATCCTCCTGAGACGTATTTGTTTTACACATGAAAACGATTGGGCAAGGATTCATAGTAGCATTTCAGAACACCTTTCCGGTTGTCACTATCTGTATCCTCCAGAAGAATGGTTTCAATTTTGCTCTTGAAATACGAGTCGGGCAATGTTGCCAACAAATAGTTTCCCTTGTCATAACATTTCACTTATTCTGTAGTCTGGAGACAGTTTATAGGTTGCATCTTTCTCCCAGTCTTATTGAAATAGTATCTTCTTGCTGTTTGAACTCATTTTTCATTAGGAGCAGTGAAGTTAGATCCTGTGCCCTATAAACAGAAGCACCTGGCCAAGGCGTGTCACCCACACTGAGTCCCAGCCCACGTTCAGTACTGATGGCAAGAATCAGCAGTCCTGTGCCACTCAGAAAAGGGAAGACACCATCTATTAGCTTCCCTATGACAGAGATGATTTACCCACTCCTCCCTCCCTCCTACAACCTATCATGAAGCATAGGTTCAGTGGACTCTAACTTAGTTGCTATCTTTTCTCTATTTCATAGCAATTATATAAGGTCACAGGTGTGGGGTTAAGAATCCCATTGATTATTTTCCATTCCTTGAAATGGGGCACATAGGAATCACATACTGTAATCTCAACCTTAGTGTGCTGGGTTGAATGAAATTTTACCAAAGAATTTAAGAAGTTATCTAAAGTTAAACATTTTACCAGCATTAATCTATTTTCTTAAGAAAAATGAGTAAAGCCAAAATGCCAAGACATTAAACTGGGTCTATTAGCAAACCAATTATTTTCTATGCTACCCTCACCAAAGGGAACATTGCAATTAAGATTTATAGCTTCAAGCAGAAAAAGTATCATCTCATTTTTAAAGACATCTATGATTTCAGGACAAAATGAGATAATTTATCAACTTCTCTCTATATATATAAATATGAAAAAAAATTAATTTAAATAAGATGTACAAATTAAACAAAACTTCTGACATTTCATAAGAAAACCTAGTCAGGTTAACATCATAGGAAGGAGAAAGAAGAATAAAATAATCTATATAGTGCATGGTATTTTGTAGTCAAAGATTATTGTATTAGAAGTATCAAGTTTTGACCTCAGGAACAAGAACAGCCATAAAGCGAACTTACCTAGGTTAAAGAAGACAAGGAAAAAAATATGAAGTCATCAAACCTACCTTCTTTTTAAATAAAAAGAACACACATAAGGAATGTAGGATTTGAGCAAGCAAAATCTTTTAAGTACTCTAGGGTCTTAGTGACCATAAGGTTTTTATTACACATTTACTAAGACTTTCTATGCAACTCTCTTTGCTTAGAATATTAGTTTTCTTGAAAAAGTATCATATCAAATATAGAACTACATGTTTATCAAAAGTGAAGATGTGCACTTATGGATACAGAGAACAGGAAAGCGAGGGAAGAACATGGTGTCTACTATAAGTCCCATCCAGCTCTGTGCCTAAAATAACATCATAAGAATCACCCACAAAATACAGGCATCAATAGTCTTCTAGGAAAGAAAGAGAAAAAACAAGAGTAAAATGAACTGAATGAAAATGAAAATAACTTGATATAGAAAAAAGTGGACACATTAAAATCGAGTAAAGATAATCATACTGATGCCCCAAGTGCAACGAAGGTAGAAAAATATTTTAGAGCTCTGAGAAACATTTGAGAGCTGAACAAAACAAGCTAAATTAATCTTTGAGCAACTTTCTTAGTGGGGAAGATGTAATTCATTTTTTTCACCTTAGTGAATTTATTAATCTCCTCATGGGCAAAAAAGTAATTTACATTTTTTAAGTACAGAAAAATCTGTGGGTTGTCAAAGCAGCTTTGTAAGATATGAAACATTATTACAAGTGACTGAACAATTGGGTTTTAAACTCCTTTAGTCTATACTCATGTGTAATTTCAGAAATCCTTAATGTAAACATCAATATTCATAACATTGGTTTCCTTAACAAGGTAAACAGAAGAGGAAGGTCGAGTAAAATTCTTAAAGTGCTTCACTTACTATTAAATAAAATACGAGTAGGTGACGCATTGTGCAAAGTGTGGATTAACTCAGCTTGTGAGGAGGCAAAAAGAATCCATAATTATTAGCTAATTCACATCATTTCTGTCTTACTAAAAGCTAACCATTTAACATTCTTTCTACATGCCTGTGCAGGTGTTCTTAGCACACACAGATGCCACACCCCTGCAAATAGCCAGCACTTAGAATACCTCAGAGATAATAATTAGACGCTAAGTAATTAGTGTCTGTATTAGTCAAGTTAGAGTGTTAGTTCAGGCTCCATCAAATACGAGATATATGCTTTAACTACATAAATTTTCCCTCTATTCAACTCCTGAATTTAGTAGAAACAGTGTTTCCAAATTTCCAACAGATATCAGTCCTCTAAAGTTTGAGACAAGTAATTGGAATGCCTGGAAATTATTATGAATTTCTGAATTCTTTGTTAATGTCATGATCAAAATATGGACATTTCTCAAAGATTGATGAATTGGGACCTAATACCAATGTGATAGCAATAAGAAGTGGGGACTCAAGGAGAAGCAATTAAGCCATGAGGAATCTGACATCTGAAAGAAGTTGAAGGGAGCTGCCATGCTGTTTTTGACATGCAAGGCCACAGCAAATGGTGACATCTTAAGGAAGAGACAAAGAAGTCACCAGACACCGAGTCTGCTGGTACCTTGATACTGAATAGAAGGATGGGTTAAAGGACTGGCAAGCATTCTAAAAGTTAAAAGGTTATACCCATTTTAGTTTTTGAAGTACGGTCCAGCTCCCATTACCCTTAGTTCCACAGGTGCAGATTCAAGCAGTTGTAAATTAAAATTATTCTCTCCAAATTCTGTCAGTACTGAAAATATAGACATTTTTCATGTTGTTATTTTCTAAATAACACAGTAAGACAATTGTTTGCATATCATTTGTATTATATCAGGTTTTATAAGTAATCTAGTGATGTTTTCAGGTACATAGGAGGATATTTATAGGTTATGTGCAAATACTATGCCATTTTATATAGAGATTTGAGCATCCACAGATTTTGTTATCTAAAGGGGACCCTAGAAAAAAATCACCCATGGATACTGAGGGTTCACAGTACAGTGCTTCCAGAAGCATATTGATATGGCTAGGTGAATTGCAAGTTTCTTAGGCAACTTGGCCAGTAGAACTTACAAAAATTAAGAAAAACTGGGCTGGGGATTTAGCTCAGTGGCATAAGTGCCTGCCTTGCAAGTGCATGGTTGTGAGTTTGATCCCTGGTACAAGAAGGAAAGAAAGAAGGAAAGAAAGAAAGAAAGAAAGAAAGAAAGAAAGAAAGAAAGAAAGAAAGAAAGAAAGAAAGAGAGAAAAAGAAAGAAAGAAAGAAAGAAAGAAAGAAAGAAAGAAAGAAAGAAAGAAAGAAAGAAAGAAAGAAAAAATTAAGAAAAACTACTTAGATTTAGAGTTATTTTTAGGGGAAAATGCAATATCTCTTCTGAAGTAAAACCAAAGATTTGGTGTGTATGCCTACCTGCTTCTCAAGTAAAGCTCATTAATGTAACAAGTCAAAGACATTGCAATGCAGAGAAATCACCCACTAATTTGAGTGTGTGCTTCCAAGTGCTACTACTGAGTATATTGCACTGTAATCGTTAGTAGTCTAAAATGCATCTCTGATTGGGGGGGTAATATGCATTGTTTAAGAGTTTCTTTTACTCCAGTATTTCTTATAATTCATTTTAAGTGAAATCTTCATAGCAATGATATTTATTCTTGATGTGTCATTTTCCTCATAACTTCTCCTGTTTCGTTTTACTTCAGTTGGCTCCTTCCATGGTAGTAATTACTCAGAAAATTTGTAATGTTTCTCCATATTATTATGTAGTCTTTCACCAAGGTCTTTATTAAAACACTAAATAAGCTTAATGGCACCATATTTTATCATTTGCATGCACAAAGGTATTCAAACTTCACTGTCATTCCAAGCCTCAAACCATCCTCTCCTGTACACCGAATCCCTCCCTTTACCCAGCTACCTTCTCAAATCTTTTTGCACCTCCTATGACAATTTCACTGTGGAAATCTACAAAGGCTTTCAAAGTACACTGTTTACTGCTTTACTTTTATTAATGTAATGATTTATATTTCTTAGATCAACAATCATTAGAGTTACAATTATTTCCCTTTCCACAAGTCACACTATTCCAATAATAACATTTTGCTTATTACAAATTCAGCATTTAACTTCAATAGCAAAGTCACTGCTGATCTTGTAAGATTCCCTAAAAGAACAAAGCATTAGAAAGCCAGATGAAGAAAAGACAGAGGCCAGTACATTCCAACAAACGACTTCTGCTACGTGAGAAACACTGATGCCCTTCCAGATCCGGTGCTCTTGGCGATTGTGGGAGGCGTCTGTAAGCCACATGAACACCGTTGCTCCTATTTAACTCATTTTGTTTATGGAAAGGCAGCAACTATAGTGACAATGACAACTTCGTGTAAAGTTAAACTTACTGTGATTAACTCACTTACATTCCAGATGCCCTTCCCATTTTAGAGGTGACATACAAAAGACAGGAGGATGCAAGCGCAAAAAAGAAAAAAAGAAACCCACAACTTTGATGTAACTTTTCCTATCAACTGCTAACTAGTGCTTATTTTTAAAATAAGTACTCATCTACAAACTAAAATGCAACCTTTTCTCTTGCCTTTGATTGTCCCTGTTTACTTCATAATGCTCCTACAGTGTAAACTCAGGAAATACATAATAACATGTATCCACTCTTATGGGCAGATGGGTGGGAAGATTGACTCAAATGTAAACCACATGCTTGCAAAAAATTTAAATTGCAGAATGTGAACATTCCTGAAAAAAAATCCTTGGCTCAAATTCTGGAGGCAGCCTTATAGAGCTAGGATTCCCTTTGCGAGATCCAGATGTGGTGACTCTGACCAGACTAAGAATAGCTTCTCAAATAAGATTAAATGTTAAGCTCTATAAGGAGTTTATGTAGAGTGCTAGTAATTTCCTCTCAGATATTATTCACATAGCAGCGTTAGTTGAACTCTCTGCAATAAGGTTTGTCTACATTTCCAAGGTGGGTAATCTTTAAGATCAATGTATACTTCAAATTTGAGGGAATCTTAAGGATAAAGATGATCACCATTCATAATGGGTCTACTGTAATACTGTGGTGAGTCGGCAGTTTTCTGGTATCCATTTGTTATGAGGGAAGGAAGTTTGTGGAAGGGGAAGATGGGTCATGTCTTATTATGGACTGATACCCATCTGGTGAAATGTCAACCCCCAGTACCTCGGAGTAGTGTGACTATGGAGACAAGACATCTCAAGAGGTAATTAAGTTAAACTGAGGATATTAAGGTGTGCCCTAATTCAATCTGACTAATTTCTACAAAAGGAAAAGAAATCTGGACACCTAGGGAAACACCAGGTCTACACACACAGAGGAGAAAGGCCATGGGAGAACAAAGTGAGAAAATGATTCACGATAAGCTATCAGAGAGGTCTCAGAGAAACCAGTATTTCTGACACCTAGATCTTAGACTTCTGCACCTCAGAACTGGATTAAAAAATATTTCTATTATTTAATTCACCAACACTATAGTACTTTGTATGGTATCCCCAGCAAACTAATACCTGTATATTTAACGTTTAGTATGTAAGGTAAAAACTGTGTCTAGGCAAGTATGTAGCTGTGGATAAAAATGCATCACTCTTTAAAGCATGACCTTCTGACAGAAATGGTTATTGAATCCTACAAAAGAGGCAATCGCGTGTTCTATCGGTGGAACCTCCTGTTTTTCTTCAGATCACTGATGGTCAGGTTTTAGAATTTAGACGCAGATGGTTAAGGTTAGTGATGTTTTCAAACCAAGTTCTAGTATAAAAGCATGATTTGTATTCCCTAAGGATAAAGGCAATAGGTATGCCAAAACACTGAAGAAGTGAAAGAATCACAGGAAAATGAAACTTCAGAGCACTTGAAGAACTGAAAGATTTTTGAACTTTCACATTTCTCACATAGAAGATAGATGTCTGCCAACATTTAAAAATGAATAAAAAGAAAGGAGAAGAAGCTATTTTAAAACAGGTGCATTGTGACTGCTGCTTCAGTAGCATATCCATGAAAATAATCATTGCACAAATAAAGGAGATTTACAAAATGACCAGAGGAAGCTGTCGTTGTTCTTTGGTTTATTTTCAAGAAGTGAGCAGACTGTATTTGGTAACTTGTTGAAAGATATGTAATTAAAACATATTTTTGCTAATAGTTTTAATAGGAAATGTAAGTGATATTTTCTGAATTTTGTCAGTATTAGAAATTTTAGGATACCTCAGGTAAAGGATCTCTCTATTGGGAATCAGTATGTTACTCAATTTTCTGTAATAGCTTATTTCTTCAGAAGAACAAATAAA
This sequence comes from Dolichotis patagonum, assembly GCA_004027295.1. Lineage (NCBI taxonomy): Eukaryota > Metazoa > Chordata > Mammalia > Rodentia > Caviidae > Dolichotis > Dolichotis patagonum. The sequence goes on from PVJX010018836.1 coordinate 26,859, forward strand.
AGGAACTAATTTTTGAAAGACATGTTTGTGACATTTTTATCAACTCAGTTACAGCATAACTTATATTTAAAAGTTGAAATAATTTTAAGTAAGGAATGTGGTAAGTTTGATCTATGTAACCACTATGATAATAGATAAAATCAATGCTGTTGTTCTAGAAAGTTTCTTTTCATATCTTCCCAGTCAGACCTAATCATATCCCTCTGTAGTTAACCAATCATGTGTTTTTCCATGTTTATGTAATTAGATTTGTTATTTATAAATTCTGCTGTAAACAAAATCATGCATTTTGTCCTTTTCATCTTACCTTTTCACTTTCCATTATGTTTCTGAGATTCACCCAGGTAGTTGCATGTGTTCCTAGTTTCTTTTCATTGTTGAGTCATATCATATTAATCAATATTATTACAATTTATTTATTCAGTCACAGGCTAATGAACATAGCTTGTTTACAGTTTTAGCTACTGCAAAGAAAAGCTACTATAAACATTCACATGCAAGTTATGTGGACATATGGTTTCACATCTCTTAAGTAAATATCTAAATATAGAATTGCTAGACCATTTGATAAGTGCATAGTTAACACTGTAAGAAACCGCTGCTTTTCTAAAGTGTATTATTTTACATTCTCCCAGAAATATGTGAAAGCTCCAAGGCCAAGCTATTTTATTGCTAATGGTTTTAGTTTTAGCCATCCTGGTGGGTGAGTAATAGTATCCAGTTCTGATTCAGATTTGCATTCCCTGATGAATAATGATGTACATTTTCATGTTTGTACTGGCTATTTATGGGTTGCTTTTTTTGGAAGCAACTGTTCAAGTGTTTGCCCTATGTGATTGAGCTGATTTCCTACTCACTATTGAATTCTATGAGTGATGGCTGCAAGTCCTTCCTTAATAATATGTCTACAGAGATTTTCTTACAGTCTATGACTTGCTTTTTCCTTTCTTAATGAAATCTTTCAGAAAGCACATTATAAAAATACTCATGAATTCCAATTGACAAATTGTTTTTCTTTAATGGTCATTCTTTTATATTACTTATAAACTATTTGCCTAATCTATCATTCAGAAGGTTTCTTTCTTATATTTTCCTTTAGAAGCTTCATTTTTTCAGATCGTATATTTATTTGAATATATATTCACTACCTATAATATACAATGATATTTTTGGCTGTAGTTTTTATATGTGTAGTAAATTTCTAGACTCTACTATCTTCCACGGATTTATATGTCTGGCCTTGTGCTGCTAAGAGACATAATGATTACTACTTGTGTATAGTAATGAAATGAACATTTAACCACTGATACCTTAATGATCTTAAAGAGCAGTTCAGAGGAAACAAATGGATTATAATTAATATTTAAAGCTATTACTCAAGAAATCTCATTAAAAATAAAAGAAGACCTAAATCTACACATTAAACATTGGGGAAAACTGATATATATTGATAAATCTATGCAATTTAGAAATCATGAAAAACTCTTTAGGACACCAAAAAATGAGTCTACAAGAAAAGAAGGAAATTTTGTTGACAAAATATTATATTCAGTAACCACACAAATCATGACCAGGATTTTATTCAAATTATGCAAAACAAAATAAAAACCAACCAGTATTAGATCCAAAAAATCTACTGTTATTTACAAACCAGAATCAATCCCGTTGGCTACTCCTTTTTTTATTTTAAAGAGAAAAAACAATAAAAACAATAATACAAAATTTCAAAACACAATAGTAGGAGACTAAAAATGGTTAAACATTATGTATTGTTATCTTCAAAGTAGTTGCTCGTATTACAAAACAGACATGCAAAATTTATCAGAAAATATAAGCACAATTCTTTTCAATAAATTGTAGAATTTAGTAGTATAACTATCTTACCTATGATATATATATATATATATACATATATATATATTATTCTTTTTCTCTTCCTTCTTTTCTCATTTCCCAATCCAGTTTCTTTTTGTGTTTGAACAGTTTCTTCCCATTTCAAAATATCTACTCTATATTTTGTATCTTATTTACTCTTTCAACTTCTTATACTATGGAGACAATATAGTTTTTACACATGTGAATGTGATTTATTTCACTTATGAGAATGTTCTAAAGTTGCATCCATTTACCTATAAAAATCCCAAGTTTATCATCTTTATGACTGAGTAGTATCCCATTGTGTAAAAATGCCACACCTTTTTTTACCCTTTCCTCAGTTAATGGACATTTGTTTTGTGTCTAAGGTATAGCTATTATAAATTGTGCTGCTTTAAGCATATATTGTTGTGGTATGATGCTATTAATTCTTTTGAGAAAATGCCCAGAAGGGAAATAGCTAGGGAAAATGGGATCTCTAGTCATAATTTTTTGAGGAAGCTCTGAACTGATTTCCACAGTAGTTGTACTATTCTACACTCTCCCCAGCAGTGGAGAAGGGTTCCTTTTTCCCCACAGCCCCTCCAGCATTTTTTATTGGTTAATTTCTTGATGACAGCCATTCTTTCTGGGTTGAGATGGAATCTCAGTGTTGATGTAATTTGCATTTCTCAAATGACCAGTAATGTTGAATATTTTTTTGTGTATTTATTTGTCATATTTATTTCTTCATCTGAGAAGTGTATATTCATCTCAGATGCCCTTTTTTTATATTCATCTCAGATGCCCTTTTTTGAATTGGGTCTTTGAACTTGGGGGGTATGATTTTTTTAATTCTTTATATATCTTAGATAGAAGTCCTTTGTCTGAGGGACAGTTGGCTAAACGATTTTCCCACTCTGTGGGTTGCCTTTTTACTTTGTCAGTAATTTCTTTTGATGTGCAAAAACTTTTTAATAAGATGAGACTTCAGTTGTTGATTATTTGAAATATTTCCCAAGAAGTTTGGGGTTTGTTCATGAACTCTCTGCTTATACCTGTCTTCAAGATTTCTACCTACTTTTTCTTCCAGTAGATTTAGTGTTTCTGTATTAATATTTACATCTTTGATTCATTTTGATTTTAATTTAGTGCATGGTTATAGACATGGGCCTAGTTTTAGTCTTAAGCATGTAGAGAACCAGTTTGTTCAGCATCATTTATTAAGCAGGCTGTCTTTCCTCCAGTGAACATGTTTGGCCCCTTTGTCAAAGATAAGGTGGCTGAGTGTGTTTGGAGTTGTGTCTGCATCTTTAAATTTTCAGATCTGTTTTATTGCCAGTACCATTCTGATTTTATCAAAGTAGCATTATAGGATAATTTCAAATCAGTTGCCTTTCTTGGTTTCAAATGAATTTTAAGAAAGTTTTCTCTAGTTCTGTGAAATATGCTAATGGTATTTTGATTCAGATTGCATTAAACCTGTGTAGCAGTTTGGGGAGTATGACCATTTTCACTATGTTGATTCTTCCTATCCATGATCAAGGGATATCTTTTCATTTTCTGATATCATCTTCAATCTTCTTTTCAGTGTACTATATTTTTCAGTGTGTAGATCTTTTACTTCCTTTGTTATGTTGATTTGTAAGTATTTAATTTTTTTTGATGCTACTGTGAAGGGTACAGTTTCCTTAATTTCTCTCTCAGTGAGTTTTTTTTTTGTATAGGAATGCTATTGATTTTTGAATGTTGACTTTATATACAGCTAATCTGTTGAATTTGGTTGTTAAAATTAGAAGTCCTTTGGTAGAGTTTTGGGTATCTTCTATGTACTATATCATGTCATCTGCAAATAATTATACTTAACGTCTTCCTTCCCTATCCTTATTCATTTTATTTCTCTCTCTTGACTAATGTTTCCATAACTATATTGAATATTAGTGGTGATAGTGGACATCTTTGTCTTGTTCATGATTTTAGAGTGGTAAATTTAAGTTTTCAGCCATTTAATATGATGGTGGCTATTGGTTTGTCATAGATGGCTTTTATCAGATTGAGGTAAAGACCATCTCTTCTGTTTTTCTGTAGGGTTTTTTATCATATAATGAGTGTTGAACTTTGTTGAAGACTTTTTCTTATCTATTGAGATGGTCACATGATTTTTGCCTTTACCTTTGTTGATACGATGTATTATGTTTATTGATTTGCATATGTAGAACACTCCCTACACTCCTGGGATGAAACCAAGTTGGTCACGGTGTATAATGTTCTTGATAATTTGCTGCATCCTGTTTTCTGGTATCTTATTGGGGATATTTCTGTCTGTGTTCACTAGAGATGGGCCTGTAGTTCTTTATTTTGGTTGAATCTTTCTTTGCTTATGGTGTCAGCATAACACTTGCCTCCAGGAATGAGTTAGGGAGGACTGCTTCCTTCTGAATTTCAGTAAAGAATTTGAGGAGTATTGGCATTAAATCTTTCCACAATTTCTTGTAAAACTCAATGTGAATTCATCAGGATCTGTTGCTTTTCTTAGTTGGTAAGTTTTTAATAGTGTTTTTAATTTCACTAACTGATTTTGGAGTATTCAGAATTTTTATGGCCTCCTGATTCAGCTTTGGTAATTCATATGTATCTAGGAATTCATCCATTTCTTCTGTGTTTTCCATCTTATGAGAGAAAAGAGTTTCATAGTAGGTATTGGTGATCTCAGTTTTCACAGGATCTGTAGTGATTCCATCCTTCAAATTCCTCATTGCATGAATTTGATTCTTTTCTTTCTTTTTTTGCTAAGATTGGCTAATGGTTTATCAGTTTTATTAATTATTTCAAAAAACAAATTCTTTGTTTCATAAAGTCTTTGCATTGTTTTCTTAGTTTCCGTTGGGTAAATTTTTGCTCTTATAGTTTTTTATCTTTGATGGGTTTTGTGCTTGTCTTGGTCTTCTTTTTCTACAAAGCTTGAGGTACAGCTTTAGGTTGGTTATTTGTGCTAGTTCTGTTTTTCCTAATATAAGAACTCACCACTAAAAGTTTCTTTCTTACGACTGCTTTCATTGCATCCTATAAGTTCCAATATGTTGCACCTTCATTCTCATTTAACTGTAGATATTGTTTAATTTCTTCCTTAATTTCATCTGTGATCCATTGGTTATTTAGGAGGGTGTTATTTAATTTCCGTGGGTTTACAGAGTTTTTGTCATTAATTTCAAGTTCCACTACAGTATGTTCAGATAATATGGATTGGCTAATTTCAATTCCTTTGCATTTACTTAAGCATGTTCTGTGTGCAAGTACATGGTCTATGTTAAAGAATGTCCATGTGCAGTTGAGAAGAATGTTCTGACTATGTGGAGTGGAACACTCTGAAGACATCTACTAAGACCCTTTGTTCACAGGTTTGGTTAAGTTCTGATATTTGCTGATTTTTTGTCTGGTTGATCTATCTTTTTGTGACAATGGGATATTAAGACCTTAATTGCATCACTGCTTAATTTATTTGTCATGTCTACTAATAATTTCTTGTGTAGCTGGGTATTCCCATATTTGGTACATACATATTTATGATTGTTATCTCTTCTTCTTAAAGTTTTCCCCTAACTAATATGTAGTGACTTTCTATATCTCTTTTGATCATTCTTGGTATGAAGTTAATATTATCTGAAAGTAGAATAGCGATCCTACTTTTTATTGAGTTCCTGTTGCATGGAAGATTGCTTTCTGTTCTTTTACTTTCAGTTTATGAATTTCCTTTTGAGTTACATGTGTTTCTTGTATACAGCAAATTGTTGGATCTTGTTTCTTGATCCATTCTGCCAGTCTGTTTCTTTTGATTGGTGAATTGATGATACACTTACATCTTACAATTACATTAATGATGAACTTACACTTATGATAATAACCAATATTTATTGGCTTATTTTATCATGCTGTTTTCCTGCTGTTTCCCTATATTTTCTTTCTGCTTAATTGATTACCCTGCCTGGTAGTTTCTTTCTGTTATTCTTCCTGGAACTGTGGTCATTTTTATCTCTGTCTAGACTGTCTTTCAATAATCTTTGTTGGGTGTCTTGGTTGTCATAAATGTTCTTTGCCATGGAAGTATCTTATTTCTCCATTAATTTTGAAAAATAGTTTTGCAAGGTACATCAATTTGGGCTGGAAGTTGTTTTCTTTCAGGTTTGAAATACTTTATTCCACCTTTTTTTAATGAGGGTTTTTGTTGAAAAGACTGTCATGATTCTGATATGCTTTCTTTTATGGATGATGTTTCTTTAACAGTTTTCTTCTAGCAGTTTTTCATATTTAGTTCTTATGCTGAATTTCTGTAATCTTGGCTATTATATGTTTGTTATAGTTTTATTTTGGTCATGGCACTTTGGAGTTCTATTATGTTTCATTTATTTTTATGTCAAATTCTTTCTCTATGCTTGGGAAGTTTTCTGCCTTTATTTTTGTGAATTTTTTTATGGCATTTGCTTTTGTTTGTTGGTTGGTTGGTTGGGGTTTTTTTCTTTTTTTTTAAACTGAGAATTAAACTCAAGACCCTGCACTTGTCAGGCAGGTGCTGTGCTTCTGAGCTATATCCCCAGCCCCATTCTTATGGTATTTGTGCTATTTTTAACTTTCTTATTGACCCTAAAAAATCTTCTATTATTATTCATTGCTTTATCTTGTAGCTGTTCAATTGATTTTTCATGGTCTCTTGCTATTTTTAAGATATCTTTCTTTACATTATTGCTAACTGCAATTCTGTCTTCAAGATCTGAAGTTGTCTCTTTTGTTTGATCTGCTGACTATATTTAGATGGAGGGTTTAATCACTTGGATTTCTATTGGGATCTGTTTCATGGATACCATTTGTTTCCTCTGATGGGTTTTGTTTCAATCATTTTTGTAATTTTTCTCTATTCTTTTATCTACATCTTCTCTAATAACTTTTATTTTAAGCATCATTTTTTAATGGAGAAATTATTTTTATAGCCTTTTCCACTTGTTTCTTCACTTCTGTTGCAATCATTTCAGAAAGCTCCATTGCTTCACTACCAATTTCCTCTGTCTTGTTGAGTTCCAGGCTTTTCCTAGGTGGGCTGTGAGCCTCGGGTTGCATTTTGCTTCTGCAACTTGTCAATCATATTTTCTCCTTTTTGTTTTAGCTAGTTTCCCATGCTGATATGCACTGATTTCTTATGACAGATAGTTTTATCACTAGTATTGAGACTTTCCTGCACAATGTCTACTCCTTGGGGATGTTCTCTAGGTGTAGGTGGTTCTTTGTAGCCATCCCAAGAACCTACCTCCCAAATTTGTGAAGGATTCAAAGCTACTATTTGGCTCAGCATCCAATTCTTAGGCAATAGGCTCTGGTGATGACTATGACTCTCTGCAATCACAATGTTATCATACAGGGAGGAAAAACTGATTATAACATGTATGTCTTCCTGGATAAAGTTGTACAGTTAGTAATAACAACAACTTCAAGTACAGCTTAACTAGTGACAAACTATAATAATCATTAACCTGCTACCTCTGACCACAGAACAAAATCTAAAGTTATATAACACAATCAGATGTATAGCATGTACTCATATTCAGTGATTTTACCCTTTTTTGAGAAGTGGGATGTTAAAACGGATATGGGACAGAACAGTGATGGATGAAGCAAATATGATAGTTAAGGATGGAGGTTAAAGGATGGTCACCGACGGTTTGGGAAACTGGACAACACGGGACAGAAAGACTGAAATAAAATGTGAAGCAGAAATAAGAGAGGGAGGAGAAAATATTTACTCATGTGAAAGTTTAAGTTCAGGAAGTAACTGAGGAAAGATAGAAAGAGGACCAATAGAAGAAAACTGCAAAGAAAGATAAGAACATAAAGAGTAAATCAAAGAAGGAAGAAAGAGAAGGTGAACAGAAAAAAAAGAAAAGAAAAGAGAAAGAATGAAATGGAGGCCAGAGAAAGAGAGGCAGAAAAAGCCCCAAAACAAAAATCACCACAGGTATGCATGGGGCCGTGTTAGACCTGGGCCCCTCCTACGACTCCTGCTGTCCCAACAGACTACCTCGCAGGACCTGAGAACTCCAAGCAGTGGTGCAGGCTGGCCATGCCAGAACCAGGCCCCTCCGATGTCCCCACAGTCCTGGCCACCCACCTCAGGACCTAGCAACTCCATCCCATGATGCATAATGGCACACCACTGCCATCGAGGACCCTCCACCTCCTGGACGTAGTATTGCTGTTGATATTCGGCTTCCACTCCTCCCCCCAGAACCTTGGACTGCAGTGGATTAAACATGCAGTATTGAGGGGAGACTCAGTAACCCCTCATCCAAACAGAAGAACTCAGCAGGCTTCCATCAGTGAAGTGAGTTTGCCCCTAAAATAGGAACAGAGTTTTCCATCTTCAGTGGGTAAACAGGAGCAACAGAGAAGCCTCCTCCAGAAGTAGGCCAGAGTTGGCAACTGGGTGGGTGAATCCTTCCTCCACACAAAGAATATAAGGTAGGTTAAGGAGGGTGCCAATAAGGCCTCCCCCAACCTGGAGAAAATTAACAGGGCCTATAAGACACAGCAGGGTCCCAGCCAAGACAAACACTATAAACAGGGAGATCTGCTGACTTTGAACAACCTGAAGACATAATATCAGCAGGAACTAAGGGTTGATTTGCATCAGTACTCCTAGGCTTGCCAGCCTAGGAAGAACATAGGACTCACTCAACAGACCTTGAGGATTGCAGGGGGGATTCAGGTGACTGGCCCACCTTTTTCTTGTGGGACCAGCAATTGGACGA
>PVJX010018837.1:0-35847 GCA_004027295.1 Dolichotis patagonum
CAGAAACCTGTGTCAAGAGCTCCTGGATGCCAGAATGTTGTGTCTAATGGTGGCCATAAATTGACCCACAAATCTTTCCACTATATTATTCCTTTAGAGCTTTGGGGGGATTCTGTCAAATAAAATTATAACTTCTGCCAGACTAACCTGAATTGCAGAATTTTCTGATGTGGCATTTAATTAAAGGAACTGAAATGAGTGACACAGCATGTGATAGGTTAGGAGGGGAATTCCCTCAATCACATGACTGTAGATTACTTTAATTCTTCGCAAAAACTGCCTGGAGGGCATCACTAAGATAAAAGCACAGTTTAAAGTGAACTAAAGGATAATGAAAGATACAAAAATGATTTTTTAAATGAGCTTACTCAGGGTTGGAAGAAAATCAAAAACTCCATTTTTTCTTTCATTGTTGTGAATGTGCCTTCTATGTCCCACTGAGAAAGTGGCCTCAAACAGACCCATTCACAGCACATCTCAAAGGAGAGCAGGACGTAATGCTACCTGTGAACTGACCTGAAGAGGTACTGCAAAGACAGCAGGACCATTTGATTAAACACAGTCTGGGATTCCTTGGTAATTTTTTCAGCAAAATCTCTGTGGGAAACCAGGCACAGACATTTAAATTAAAATACAAAGTATATTACATATATATATATATATATATATGATAAAAATGTTATAATTTTTAAATGAATAGACTTTTCTGAAAGAATAGAACATGGGAGAAAAAAATTTAAGAACCCTTATGATTACTTTTAGTTTCAAAGACATAAATGTAAAAATGAATACAATTTTTTAACTGAGAACATGTATCTTCCATATTGAGGAAACTTTGCCTTTAAGATCTGTACCTTAAAGATATCTAGAATAATTTGTATGACCATTCTCTCCATGGCTGTTGTCAGGCAAACCCCAGTACTTTATGTATATAGAAAAAATTAAAATAATAAGTTATAAATAAGAGTCACATTATCTTTGGAAGTTACTCTTAAATATTACAGCTTGAAATAAAGTTAATGCTTTCATGATACCATTAAATATCTTGAACTTTAAAATTTTAAAAAATGTAAAAATGTATTGGTCAGTTTTCTGCTGCTAAGACAAAATATGTGACCCTAACAGCTTACAGGAAAAGTGGTCTATTTTGGCTCATGGTCTCAGAGGTTTCTGTCTGTGGACAGATAGCTGTCTCCAAGGCAGAAACATTATGGTGGAAGCGCTTGCGAGATGGAAGCTACTCTATTTCTGGCATGCAGGAAGCAGAAAGGAGGTAAGAGAACTAGAGAAAGTAGTTAACGATCAGATAGATCCCCACAGGTCACCCTCTGTTTTAGTTATTTTTTCATTGCTGAAACAAAATACCTGACCCTCAAAATTAAAGAGGCAAAAGTTTACTTAATTCACAGTTTGTGGAAGTTTCCGTCCATAATCAGCTGGCTCCAAGGCAAGTCGCACTTGGCAGAAGGGCAACAGTTCACAGTGGTGGAAGACAGCAAAAGCAACAAGAAAAGAGAGAGAGAGACAAGGTTCTTTCTGTCTCTTATATTGTATCTAGTCTATCTACTGGGATTAGGGTGGTGCCAATCCAATTAGTGGACTGGTTCAGCAAGCACTGACCCTTAATCCCAGCACTCTTAACCTCAGCACTGCACTAGGAATCAATCATACACTCTAGATTCACCTGAGCAGGAAGACAGCAAAGTTCAAGGCCATCTTGATTAAAAAGCAAGAGGAGAGCTCTCCTGGACTATACAGAGAGATCCTGTCTCAATAACAACTATAACAACAAAATGTTAATTATCATAAAAGAAAATAGTCTTTGTTAATATTAAAAGTGAGAGAGTTCTAGAAGTACATGGGAAAATTATATACAATGCATTTTATATTGCTTTCCTCAGAAATATATACTTTAATATAGTAGTTTAATTGCTCCATTTTTATTTTTTTTTAATTTTTATTTGAAAGAGAATATAAAACAAAAGAGGGCAGTACAGAGCAGATCAGAACAGGACAACATAGGCAACACAGTACTTTACATTAAGACAATTGGACATCAACAGTAGTTAACACCATATCACTTACTCTGCTATAGCTGAGCATAGTTTCAAATACAATAATATCAAACATAACACAATAATATAAAGCCATGCATAGAGTGAAAGAATTACAGGGCTTTCTGAACCGAATAACAGATAATGATCAATGGGTACTATAATATCTCATTTTCGATAAAAAAAAATTTTGCTTGAACTATCACACATATTCAAATTCCAGTAAGACACAATGTGATAAATAGAACCAATGGTAGTAGAACTAAAGAAGCATGGTATGGTATTGCTCCATTTTTAAAAAGCAAATGTAAGTATTATTTTACACTAATCTGGTATGGAGGCTAAAGAACAGTTAAAATATTTAAGTGACTTTAAAAATCCTAAATGCATAGAATTCTTCCATATAAATGGATTAAAATCAGAAACTTAATTTTAAAAGAAGTAATACATGTGTTCAAATACAAAGTGCAAATTCAATAAGTCTTATATATAAATATCAAGAAATAATTAGGCAGAAAATATACTCTTAGTCTGAATCATTATCTCAATCCCTTCACACACATATATACCTGCTAAGAAACTATTGACTAGCTGTGTGAATTAGGACAGAAAATAAGTACATATTCTTCCTTTCTAGTAAAATACCTCATAGGGTTTACATAAAGGACTTTTAAAGGCCACTTTCTTTGTGTGCTAGGAATCAAACTCGTGACCTCACACTCATCAGGCAGGCACTGTGCAGCTGAGCTATATCCCTAGCCCCATAAAGACTACTTTCAAACTATTCACTATAAAAAACTAAATGTCCACTTAACATTGGACACTCCATTTTCAGTCTTCATCAGACACTAGATCTATTTCAGCAATACCTACTGAGACTTATATCTCTTAAAAGAAGAAGTCACTGTTTAAAAATAAAAAAAGCAACAGGCATTACCCCGGGAATTTACTTGTGAAGGTTATGTCGCAGACATGTTCTGAGCAGTATGTGGTATCAGAGGAAGTTGATTCTAAAAGATTCAGAAAATAGACTTCCAAGCTATGCAGTACAGAAAACTTTAAACATTTGACATTATGAATATGCTGAAATATTTCTTGTACTCAATCCAAAAATAACACTGAAATAAAATGTTGCAGTAGGTAGTGGTAGTGATGGAAACTGAGCTAACCCAATACTGGGAATGAAAAACTCGCCCCTTACCCCAGCCCTGTTAATCATTTACATCCTTCCTATTAAAAAAACTGGCTTTTCAGCACCTGCAATTGTACTTGAAGAGAGAGAAACTAGCTGTTTCTATCCACCACCTCATTTTAACAACAGAGATCACCGTTTTGAGCATAAACATCCTTCAGATTCAACAGTTTCTCAATCGATTTAGTTCTCTAATCCCCCAAGCAGCTACAGGATTGAAACAGGACTGCACACAAATTCAGAAACCATGGGGTGGAGTTCAGGTGATGCTGATTCTCACTAGCTTGGGGAGTCTTTCTACCGAAGTTATTGCCTGAGTCTGTTTTCAGTGGCCAATTATTCTTGTTGTTAACAACTCAGGAAGTCACAGAATCTCAGAATGGAGAATTCCTCATCTGGATAGCTACTTACTATGAACCAGATGTTTGTTGCCCCCTCAAATTAGTATGTTGACTCTAACTCCTATTGTGATGAAATTTGGAGGTCGCTAAGAAGTAATTTATTCATGGGAGGGACTCCTTATGAATGAGATTAGTGCCTATATGAGAAGAAACCTAGGCAGATGGACTCTTCATCAGCCATGTGAAGACATGGCAACAATTTAGAAGTCAACAATCCGAAAGAGGGGCCTTAAAAGAACTTAACCATGCTGACACTTAATCCCAGACTTCCTGCCTCCAGAACCCTGAGAGATATGTTTGTTGTTAAAGCTTCCCTATGACATTTATATAGCATCTAAACTGACTAAAACATTCAATTATCCAATCTTTGTAAGTATCCAGTCCTTGTAAAATCTGTTTATATGAGCAACGTTGTATTGGTACCCTCTTCCTTCTGGTGTATTCCACTCAGATCAATCTTACTCCTCTCTTACCTTACTACTAACAAAATTGGTCCGTAATTCCCTATCCTCCCGCTCATTTGACAGTTTTGTAAATGCTCAGTTTCTTTTCGCAAAATTCAACTAGAAGTCCCATATCCTAATATTGTCTGAAATTTTGGAAAAACTGAGTTTTTTCATGTATTTGTTTGATATTCATATTTCTTCATCTGAGAACTGTGTATTAATTTTGGATGCCCATTTTTGAATTGGGTCTTTGAATTTCGAGGATCTGAATTTTTTTTTAATTCTTTGTAAGTTCTAGACAGAAGTCCTTTGTCTGAGGGACAGTTCACTAGGATTTTTCCCACTTTGTGGGTTTTCTCTTCACTCTGCTGGAAATCTCTTTTGACATGCAGAAACTCTTTTATAAGATGTAGTCCCACTTATTGATTCTGGAAAGTATTTCCTGTGTGGTTTGATTCTTGTTCATGAATTCTCTACCTATCCCTATGTTTTCAAGATTTTTACCTACTTTGTCTTCCAATAGATTTAGCATTTCTGTTTTTAATACTTAGATCTTTAATCCATTGAGATTTTAGTAGTACATGGTGATAGGCATGGGTCTAGTTTTAGTCTTCTGCATATGGATAGCCAATTTTTCCAGCACCTTTTGTTAAAGAGACTATCATTCTTCCAGTGACCATGTTTGGCCCCTTTATCAAAGATAAGGTGGTTGAGTGAGTTTGTGGTTGTGGTTGTATCTTCTAATCTATTCCATTGATCTTCAGTTTTTATTCCAGTACCATGTTGATTTTATTACAGTATCTTTGTAGTATAACTTCAAATCAGGGATTGTGATGCCTCCTGCCTTGCCTTTGCTGTTTAGAATTGCCTTTGCTATTCTAGGTCTCTTCTGGTTCCAGATGAATTTTATGAGTGATTTCTGTAGATCTATGAGGTATGCTAGTGGTATTTTGGTTGGGATTGCATTGAATCTGTACAATAATTTTGGGAGAATGGCCATTTTCACAATATTTATTCTTACTATCCATGAACAAGGGATGTCTTTCCATTTTAATAAATTCAGCAATGTAGCTGGATACAAAGTCAATACTCAAAAATCAATAGTATTCCTATACACTAATAACAAAAGTACTGAGGGAGAAATAAGAGAAGCCACACCCTTCTCACTAGCATCCAAAAAAATGAAATACTTAGGAATTAATCTCACGAAAGAAGTAAAGGAGCTCTACAGGAAAAATTATAATACCCAAAAAATGAAATCAAAGAGGACCTCAGAAAATGGAAAGACATTTCGCTTCTTTCAATAAGGATTAATTCTGTCACTTATTTATTTTCTTTTTAATTCCCCAATATTCTACAGTGAAGTTGCAAATGAAGGACTCAGCCAGAGTTCACAAAATGATTAAAATCTTCCTATCCCTCTGGAGGAAAAAATATTGAAGATAAAATATAATTCCGACTCAAGTGTATTCCAGTACCTCATTCTACAAGTAAACTCTAAGAATGGCCCTACAATAAAGGAACAATAGAGATGAGCTGCATCGCACCTCTAATAATGTGCAAAGCTGCATCTGTTTCAACAGGAATTTCCATGATGGGTAGTTGGTCTTCATTTCTTTTTTTTTCCAATCTGACACCTTTCAATCTCTTTCTACTTTCCAGGCACCAAACTAAGGACTTTCATATACATTATTTCATTTCATATTTGCAGTGATTTTATTTGGCAATATTATTATTCTTGATTTTACTGATAATCCAATAAACCTAAAAAAGTAAAATTATCACATAAGGTTACAAAGCTGTTAAATTGCTTAACTTGAAATTAAGTCCTCTGACTTTGGTTGTATTAGCATCCTCCCATCCTTGCCATTTCCCAGCCATTCATTCCTCTGCAGAAGCACTCTTGGATTAGAGTTGAACTCATGTTGTCCACGGAGGAGATGCACATCATATTAACCCTTCATTTCTGCGGCCAAAACACTTGACACAAACAGGTTATGGAAGGAAGATTCTGTCTTATGATTGTAGATGTTTCATATCATGCTAGGCAGCTCCATTCCTTTTAGATCCATGGAGAGTAAGAAGCATCACAGTGGAAAGGCATGGTAAGAGGAAAGTTACTCATTTTTTGGTAACTGGAAGGCAGACAGAGAGGCAAAGACTCAAATGAGAGTAAAGCAACAAGGACAAGGGACACCTTTGAAAGGTATGCATCAGTGACCTACTTTCACCAAGTGGGGGCCACCTTCTAGCTGCCCAGTCAGTTATAAACTTATCAATGAATTAACACATCAATGAGGTGACAGTCATCATCCAGGCACCTCTGTAGGCTCCCCCTCTGGACAATGCTGCATTGAGAATCAAGCCTTCAACACATGAGTCTTTGGGGGATACCTCATGTTTAAACCATAACATAGAACAAATGTTTGCTAAATAAAGAATATATCCTAAGCCACATGAGCTAGGCAGAGTTTTGAGTTCTTGACATACAGTAGTAATTAAAGAGTGTAATGGTACTTATATTAGAATGAGTGGATACAGAAAACTTATGAACAAATATACACTAATGTCTCAGTTTATGAACACTTCTGTTTGCAGACAATTCAGTTCACAAACAGAAGTATTCAGCAAAATTTTGCTTCCATTCGGGAACTCTGCATTGAGTGAAGAACACTACCACTACCATCTTCCTCAGAATCATGGAATGAATTGAGTTCATGAATGGAGGTACCACTGAAATTACACAGTAGAGAGTGATAAGCCCTGCGAGGAAAAAAAGGCCAGATAAAGCAAGAAAAGGATTGAATAGTGCCATTATTATGAGTAATAAAAGTAGTCAGAGAAAACTTCCTTCATAATGGCATTTATACAAAATTCTAAGTGAAATGAATTAATGAGCCACATTTTCTATGTAATCTATCTGTCTGTCTCTCTGTCTGCCTATCTATCACCTCTACATCTATATGAAACTGAGGATACTTTTGGGCTGATGTCTTGAGCAAAAGGAATTAGCGTGCGGGTTTCGTAACTTATTAGTTAGTAACAGAGATGATTCAATACCAGAATGAGATAGGATGATTCATATTTTCAGTGGTCTGTGGGCAGCATGAGGCTGGAAGAAGGCAGTGCCTAATACCTGTGGCATCCAAAGAGCCTAGATAGGGTACTTATTTAATAGACACAAGGCTGGACTTACAGAGATGGCCAGCCAGTCTTACTGAAAGCATACTCAATCAACTGCATAATTAAGAACTGGATTCCTTACTTAATAAAATATTCCTTTTTCATAATGCATATATAATGCATAATGCATATTGTTGAAGGGGGATTAGCAAAATAATCTGACTTTAAAATAATGGAGAATAAAATAAAGATGTGTTACTACTGAAAGAATTCAACTAGTGCAACTTATACTATTTTAATGCATAAAATCAGTGACTTCCTTCCAAATAATTATCTAAATATGCTTTAAGGTTGTTCTATTTGCTAGACAATATCATTCTATATTTGTTTCTGCCATTCAGAAGCCTGGGATACAATCATCTTTGATAATGGTGACAATTTTTCACAAAGTTTCCTTTGAAAAAGAGGAGCTTTCCCTAGGTTTTCATTTCAAGAAAATTAAATTGAATTGGATTTTCAGGTACTGCTAATTGATGTAACAGAGAGCAGAAACTTAATGGTTTGGCTTAAAGCCTTTTTTTGGAAAAACAGAAAAAAAGACCAGCAGAAATAGCCTCAAGACCCAAAACTTCAGACTTCTCTCAACAATATTTGCAGTAAAGAAAAGGACACAACAGGGCAGATTATTTCCCTAGAGACTGCATATTTTTAGCTGTAGTTTCTATGTTCCAAAATTTAGAAAAACTTCCAGAGATAGTTTAATTAGAGCAATGTACACTCAGGAAGCAGAACTGCTTGCATCCTTAAATGTAGAAGAGGGATATGTGACTATAGAAGAAAGCCACAGAGGGGTGCATCATCTGTTTTAAAGATGCAGGGAAAGAACCACAAACTCAAGCAGGAAAGTGGCCTCTACCAGCTGGATTCTCCCCTGGATTTCCATAAGATCCTGTGATCATACTGACCTCTTCACTCTACACCGTGAGACCTATGTTAGATTTACATTCCCATAGAACTGTGAAAAGACAGATTTGTGTGGCTTAAGCTGCAAAGTTAGTGACAATTAGTTATAGCAGCAATGGAAAGCTAATACACTCTTGCAAAGGTCATAAAACATAGACAGTGCATCTATGGAGTGGGTAATTAAGAAAACTTATATAAAGAAAACTTTAAGAGGGTAAGACTGGGAAAGAAAATCAAGGAACAGCACTAGAAGTTGAACAAGAAGGCTTATCTGCCCATGGATTTTAGAAAAAGAGCTACCATGAAAGCTCACTCTCTAGCATGACATTACTGGGAGGTGATGGAACCTTGAAGAGGAGAAGCCTGGAGAAAGATCTTTAGATCACTGGAAGGGCCACACCCACAGTCCCTCCTTCCTCCTCACTGATGCTCCCTGGTCATAAAGTGAGTGTCTCTACTCCACTGCATACTTCCTCCATGATGTGCTGCCCAGAACAATGGGGCAAGCTGACATGGATTGAGATCCAAAATAAACCTTTTCATCTTTGTAATTTGATCATGCCAGGTATTTTTCCTAGTGATGGAAACCAACATCAGGATAAATAAACTTGGTAGCACCAAAATCTGCTACTTCCTCTGAAGCAACTGAGAAAATTAACATTACTAGATTTATTCCTAAGCATGAAGAAGTAAGAAAGTATTCCACATGGAAAATACAGCACTCTAAGTAGAAACAATATAGTTTACATGAGTGAGAAACCTTAAAATCACCAATATTGAATAATTGCATGGAAAAAAATTGAAAGTTTGGAGTAAAAAATGTTAACTATAGGTTTCTAGATGTGCATTCTATTTCTAGTTTTTGTTACTGTGGATTATTTTTGCACCTTTCCTAGAAGAATTATATATTACAGGAAATTCTTATTATATCCAATAGTCAGAGCCTAGATGGGAAGCAACATTTCACAGTAAATAGTTGTCTTCCAAATTCAGTTTGATTTGGGTTTGAATCTTTTAAAAGAGACTTGAATTATAAAATAATGCATTTTTAAAATTTATTGATACTAAACTTATGAGTATAACTATATAATAACATTCTAAGAAAATATAGATTATTCAAGTATAATATATAACTATAGAAAATACAAATAGTGGTAATTCTGCTTTTCTCTTTATTTCACAGACAAATTCATAGGATTATTCAATAAGATCTTCTACTTCAAGTTTGATTTATGGAGCATAATTACAGAGAGATTCATATTTGCAAAAATATTTGTAGGCCACATCAGTTTTCCCAAAGATTTTGTCTAATCCTTGCATAATCAACTTCTTCCCTTTTGAAATAACTGTTCTGTAGCTGTAATCACCTTGGTCTATTTCTTAATCTTCCTCATTCTAATTGATAAATCATGCCAGATTCTCATTTGTCAATGATGGGGCTTGTAATGATAACAGTTTACCAACCTTCTTTTTCATCTAATTCATAAATTCTCTATTTCTCTTTCAATACTTTCAGTATCACTTTGCGATCGATGTGCATTGAGTAATCGGGTGTTTAAGATTTAGGCACTCAGTAATGTTTGAGTGAGTGTTAACTTTATAATTGTTTTGCTTATTAGTTAATAATCTTCTGATGACTTGTTTCCATACATTAAGTTGGCAAGAAATCTAATAATGAGCACACAGATAATGAGACCAACTTGCATGTGAATAATTTTGAATTTTATCAGTACACATACAGAAATACATCTATTCATACAAATATTCTGTGTATTTTATTTTTGTGCTATAATCTGAAAATTTTCACACTCTAATTTTGAGGGAAGGACTCAGTGTGGTTTTGTCATTCCATTGGCAATTCCATTGTGCTCCACAGCAGCACAAAACACAGAATTCATAGGTTGTTCATGAGGATACTTTCATTTAAGTAGTTTATATCAGTCTGTTTAATGACAACAACAAAAAACTGGGTGGAATGAATGCAGATGATCTCACCCTAATGCACACCTGTACATCCTGATACACAAGAAGCCAAATGCGTATTGACAGCACCCACGAACAAGGCATTTGTGTCATCAGCAAATGGATAAAGAAACAAAGTCCCAGTGTGTTTTAGAAAGACAGACTTTTGTACTACTGGGGATACTGCTAATAATAACCCTCATCAAGCATGAACACTGGCACAGGAAGCCATCACAAAGGAGGTACTGTGAAAACATGACACTTTGTATATGCCTTCATCCATACATGGCAAGCCTTCTGTGACCAGGTACATACAGTAGACCCACAAAGGGTCAGAACCCTAGATGAAGAATTGCAAAAAAAACTTTTTGGAGCTTTGGAAGAATCCAAATTCTATTCCTAAATATCCCTTTAAAACTGTCTGAAAGCTGTCATCTACCCACATACCTACCTACACACACATACCCATTCTCATGTTCATTAACTAACCACCATTATCAACAAATAATTCCTTATCCTGGAATCTAGAAGTTTCCCTTTCAAACACTGGAGTGACATTTTTCTAATTCTGAATTTGGGTTCCCCTCCACAATAGGCATGAAGAGAAAGAAGAGAACTGTGAGGTTTCTTGTTAGCTAACACAGTTTAATCCCAGATTATATTTCACAATGTAATCTTATCTGATTCATATAGTACTATGGGAAAGAGGTGTTGCTATGTTTTCTTTTTAAGATAGAAGAAAGAGGCTGAGAAAATGAGAGTGGCTTGTTCAAATCTTTATAGTCAGTGAGCCAAACACCAAAGATCAGGTATGTCTGAATCCCTTGGTTAATCTATAAATAATCTTAATTCATTCATAAAATGAACACACTTTTTCTCAAAGAATGGAACATGAAAGAAAGCCCTATATTCAATAGATGATGCCATATTTGCCAAAACAAACATGGAGGATAACTGGAGTAGGCTATTCATCAATGTAAACATTGGTTAAGCTGTACCTTGGCTGCTGCCTCAGCTAAAAAAGCATTATGCCATGTTCTTCTCACTGGAGCTCTTGAAAGAAGCAATCGTTCTGGGCCAGTGTTAATCTCAGAGTCATTCCTTCTCCATGGTAGTTAGGCTAACAGAAAGGAAGCTGACCATACCATGAACATTTCTAGTCATAACACCAATGGAAAGATAATCTTGCCTCTCACAATGACAAACTACCTCCACCTCAGTCCAGGTCACCATGCTGGTGCACAGAAGCATGACATCAAAACATAACCTCCATCTCTGAAGACTGGCAGGAAGCACACTCCATTTCTTCCCTGTGAAGTGATACAGGGACATGCAGACATCTTGTGACCTCTCACCATCTCCTGAGGGCTCTAGGACTTTGGACCAGTATCTTATTCTCCCTGAGTGTATACTTCCTCAGCTACAAAACATAAAATCTTATTTACAAGATGGCTGATCCAAGTGATGAATATATAAGGATTCTTTTTAATTTTCCCCTGATTTCTGGTCAACACTATTGACCAGAAATCATAACAAATTGGCATAATGAGACTTGTATTGATCATCTTTCCATTACTGAAATAAATGCCTGACTTCAGCAATTTAAATGAGGACTAGTTTACTTGTTTCACAATTTCAAAGGGTTCATCCATGGCTAATGACACCAAAACAGGAATATTATGGAAGGGCATGACAGAAGATAACTACTCATTTTATGGCATACAGAAAGCAGAGCACAAGGGAGGAAAACCACGGAGAGATAGACCTTCCAAAGGCATGCCCTCAGTGACCCATCTGCAATGGGCTCCAACTTCTGACAGCGTAATATCAATGAGTTAATCCCCTGATGTGCACAGTGCTCCAATGATCTAATTTCCTCTACGGGATTCCCTTAATACAGTCAGATTGACAATTAAAATTAGCTGGCAGATGTATACAACATAAAGACACAAAATGCCACCAAATCAGAAAAGATTCAATTTGATAAAATTCATTTATTAAAGAGTGAAGAAAAATGTGCTCCCATACATGGAAAGTAGGGATTATCCCCTTGGACGGGGAAGTTGGTATTATATGTTAAAGTTTAAAATTCACTTTCCTGTTGTTTCTGCATGCACTTCTACAGTATGTACACATATTTTTGAATCAGGATCTCACTATGTCACTGAGTTGCCCAGGCTAAGTTCTAATTTGCAATCCTAATGCCTCAGTCTTCCAAACAGAGATGGGATTACACATATGTGCCACCATGATAGTTCCAGTAAGTGTATCCCGCACATTTTATATAGCTATATATATCTTGTATACCATACATACATAATAAGCACACTGTAAATGTGAAACAATAAGTCTAATTTCTAAATTCTATAATATTCCTACATAATGGATATTATGCAACATTTTTCAATAGTACATATTAATATGCAATTTTATCTAGAATAGATTAAATGATTACAGCTAGTTCTGTACTGTGATGTATAGCGTCAGTGTATTAATCATGTATTTATTTTAAAAATATGCAAAAATCTGAAGGGATATCCAGTATATCTATGATCAGCCTGACATTCTGACTCCTAAGAGCCTGTTTTATAGAAGAACTAGAAATTCTAACTTTGCAAACTTTCACAGGCCAACTATAGTCAAATGATGTAGTGATTCAGGGATCCCTGATATAGGGAATACATGGAAATTCACATAGAGATTTTGTAATACTTATATGAATAAAGTCATAGTCCCACTTCTCAATTTTTATATAATTTTCCATGTCTTGATGTCCCCATAGCCCTTAAGTCTGAATCTATTGGCTGTTGGCCAGTCAGTAACAGTTATATCCTACTTTGCCTAAATGGAAAGAAGCAGTGCTTATAGGAAGGAGCCTTGGGGAAATGAAGGAGGAGTGAAAATCACTTGGATCAATGAAAAAACAGCACCATTTCTTCTCTGTTTCATTTATGTATGAGAGATAATCTTTGTCTACAGGAAAAGGAAAAAATGCATTAACATTGTTCTAACTTGATTTTTTAGCAGAAAAGAAGAAATATTGAACGTGAATCCTGGAGTTTATCCCATCCAATTGTTTATGACTTTTGCTATAGCAAATTTCAGTAGTTGAGATATACCACAATATATTTTAAGATCACTATATATACATCTATAAAGATGACTTTACAAATTTTATTCCTGAGCTGGCCTCCTTGACAGTCTGTTGAATACTGTTACTTAAATAGGACTCCTCACTTTGATTACAGGTTTGATCTACTAAGCACAGCTACAAGAAAACTAGACTTTCAGGATTATAAACCTTACTCTTCTCCTGATTTAAAAATATCTTTGCATTATTTTGCAAGTACTTTGTGTAGATATAGAAATATTTGAAATTCATGAATAGGTGAGTACAAATTAAAACCACAACAAAGCATAATTCTACATCTACTAGAACATCTATAATTTAAAAGCCACATGACTGAGTAAAGGTACAGAGAATCAGAAGCCTCAAGATTGCAAAGGGAGGGGTTATGCATGTTGCAGCCATTTTTGGAGAATAGTCTGGCGATTTCTTAAAATGCTAAATCGCAGAGTTACCACACAAACCAGCAACCACATTCTTAGGCATACATTTGAGAGAAATGAAAACATATTCACACAAGAAATTGTAGGATGATAGACAAAATGGGTGCAATGATTTTAGCATTTATCTGTTGCAAAACTCAAGCTGTTTGATTGCAATTTTGGCAATTGCTAGGAAGCTGGGCCTTTAAGAGATGGTGCCTCCATTAAAAAGGATTAACTCCTGCTGCCTGGACTGAGTTAAATCTCCAGGTGCAAGTTCACTGTCACTCTTGCAAAACTTGTTTAGTCAGAGTTATGTGCCAGGCACTTTGTGCTATGTCTACTCTTACACATCTGCTTGTACTGCCACCATGAGGCAGAAGCACAAGACAGCACCATGATTTTGGACTTCTCAGCCTCCGGATCCATGAGCTTAATAACCTTTCTTTTATAAACACCAAGTCTCAGGCTTTGTGTTATAGTCACATAGACTAAACAAGAGAGACATAACCTAAATTTCCACCAACTGGTGAATGGATAAATATAATTTCATATGTCATTACAAGGGAACACTATTCACCAACAAAAAATGAAGTATTGATACATGCTACTACATGGATGGCTCTTGGAAACATGCTAAACGAAAGAAGTTAGTCACAAAGCACATATCATATGGCTCCACTCATATGTGATGTCCAGAAGAGACAAGTTTATATATAGTAAAAACAAAGTAGTACTTTCTTGGCAGTGGCACATAGGAAGGAAAGGGAGAATTGGAAGTGACTGCTAATTAGCATAGAGTTTTGAAAGGAGATGAAAATGTTTAAACTTATATTGATGATGCTTTCATGAGTCAATAAATCTTCTAAATGTTATGGAATTTTATACTTTGAACAAATTTTATGATATGTAATTAATACTGCAATCAAGCTGCTTAGCAGAGTTTACCAGTGTGTTAAGAATACTAACAGGATGTAGACTGGTGCAACCACTGTGGAGGTCATTCTGGAGATTCCTCAAAAAGTTGGGTTTGGAAGTCCCATTTGACCCAGCTATTCCACTTCTGGGCATGTTCCCAGAAGAACTGAAAACATCATACCACAGTGATGTATGTGCACCCATGTTTATAGCAGCACAATTTGTAATAGCCAGATCCTGGAAACAATCTAAATGCCCACCAACTGAGGAATGGATAAAAAAGTTGTGGCATTTTTATACAATGGAGTACTACTCAGTTATAAAGAATGATCACAATGAGATATTTATAAATAAATGGACATGACTTGTGGCCATTCTCTTAAGCAAAATAAACCAAACTCACAAGTGTAAATATTGTACAGTCTCCCTAGTATGAGAGTTGATAAGAGTATATAAGATTTTATGGTAAGCATGAGTCCCCATCTCATAGCTTTGAAGCCTTTCAATGTTTTCAATCACCAGTTGGAATGGTTTTATTCTGTTTTGTTGACTATATCATGCATGATGATATGAACAGCTGTTTTGAAGAAAACAGAACATTATGACAGCTATTGCTGATTTAATATCATCCTCCTTAGAAGTCCTACCATGCTTCTATTCTTCTACTACCATTGGTTCTATCTATCACATTGTGTCTTATTGGGATTTGAATATGTGTGATAGTTTAAAAATTTTTTTTCTATTGAAAATGAGATATTATAGTACCCATTGATCATTTTCTGTTATTCAGTTCAGAAAGCCCTGTAATTCTTTCACTCTTTACAAGGCTTTATACTATTTTGTTATGTTTGATATTATTGTATTTGAAACTATACTCAAGTATAGCAGAGTAAGAGATATTGTGATAGCTACTGTTGATGTCGGGTTGTCTTAATGTAAAGTAATGTGTTGCCTATGCTGTCCTGTTCTGATCTGCTCTGTACTGCTCTCTTTTGTTTTATTCTCTTTAAAATAAAATTTAAAAAAAAAGAATACTAACAGGATATTGGAACCAGAATCACTAGGAGATGTGTACCTTCATGTGTAACAAAGGAAAGTTGAGTATCAAACCTTGTGTATAAAATTTTGTTCCAACAAGGCATAAGTATAGAGGAGTCAGGTAATTTTTAAGGAAATATTTCAGTGTTGAGTTTTTCTTAAAATAATTTGCTACAGAGAGTGGTGTTGGGATGTTCACCTTGGAAGGTAGCTCTCCACATCTGCTTTGCCTTCAGAGCAGGTCATTTCCTCCCCCCTTTTTTGTTAACCACCATAAATAAGTAGAAGTATTTCATACTGTACAGCATAGTTCACTTGTTTTGGACGCCGTAAGAAATATTTTAGGTTTTTATGCCTGAAGAATTTGCAAACAAGAAATATAATAAGGAAAACCTGTTCAGTCTTACCCACCGCTTTTAACTTTGCCTGGAAGCCTGCTGCCAAGTATTCTAACTCTGATTTGTTTAGTTACCTACTCAAGGGGGATGTCTGGTGTATTAACAAAAAGCCTTCACACCCGGGCTGCTGTAAGGTTCAGGGTTGTCTCACTGAGCATGTAACACTCACAAGGCACCCAAGTGACAGTATTAAGAAACCAAATGTCAAAGGACCACCAGGAACACACAGCCTTCAGCCACTAGGCTTTAATTCCTTTACTGAAAGTTCCATTAACAAGTGATTTCCCAACACCAGGACCCATGGGCAGAAGGCGGGGTAGGGGGTGGATTTACCTCTTGCATTAAACAGTAGAACAGCAAGAACACTGCTTTAGACACAGCCACATCAAGCTAACCTTTTCACATTCAAAATAGCACTAATCATTAGTCCAAGAATGAATGCATTCTATGCCATAGCTATATATCTATAGAGACCACAAATTTACTTAAAAATCACTGAATTGTATGCTTTGAATGAATTTCATGATATGTAAATTAGACTCTAATAAATGTTTTTAAAACATGACAATGTTTCCACTCTGAAAAAACTCAACTCTCAAGAACACTTGAATATTGATGAAGCTATCATAGTTTTAACAGTTTTTTTGTGGGTACAATTTATATAGGTAAAATCAATTAATTATTAACTGTATAATTCTATGATTTTTAGTATATTTATATAGATTCTTAATACATTTTATACATCCATCTATTTTTCCTATAAAGCATGCTTAGAATCTGAAAAACAGAAGAAAATTAATGACTATAAAGATATAATAACTTGTTAATAGGAAGAATATGCTGAATTCAAAAATTTCTTAAACTTTTGTTAAAAGTTGTCTACATCAAAGTTATGTTTTGTCTTTTTCATACTCCTTATTTTAAAATGAAAGGGTCCTGTTATTGCTTTGGGAGGATATTATCTGCATTACTGGTGTAAGTTCTATGTTTACTTCTGGAAGTAAAAATCCTTGATGCATGGATTTTTAAAACATTTTAAAAGCTAAGATGTTAATATTCTTCCTTAAGACTAATTGAAGAAAGTAGTATGTTTTTTAGATATTTGAAAGGATTTGACTGATTGCAATAATAATATCTTCCTTTAAGGAGGTTGAAAAACAGATTCATAGAAGTAATCAAGCAAAGCTGTTTTCCAAAATGGCAATGATTCTCCTAATGTGATATTAAAAGAGATTGTGACACAGAAGATACAGATGTTACTGAGCACAATCTGTATGTGCTGAGAGCAGAATACAATGTGTGTTTTCCAGAATTCTCTGGTTACCTGCTTTTTAAAACAAAACTATTTTTCTACCCTCATTATCAGCTACCTCACAAAGCAAAAATGTGCTCAATCCAAAAGTAGCAAGTAGCTTAATGTCTATGCAATAAATGCTAAAAGTCAGCCACAAATACATGCCTATAGGCATGAATTGTTAATGGCATGATGTCTGACAGCAAGGATTTGAGATGCCAAAAGCAACTTTCAAATCATTTCATTTGAAGATTGTCCAAGAGAATTACAGAGACATTGTGAGTTTCCTAGTTAATTCTAGATAATTGTTTAAAAAAATGAAAAAGTTAGACTTAAATTGCTCTAATGACACCCAACTGCTTGCGGCATCTAAATAATAGCACAATGTTACATTTCATGCAGTCTGACTGGATGTAGTTTGAGTTATTCATTGATTTATTCCATTAACCAATATTTAATAAGATTTTTAAAAGGCATACAAACTTCGCCTCATAGTGTTTACATAGAATAAATGTTTTTATTTTACCCAATAACATATGAAGTATATGGAAAAAATTTCTCCCAAGTAACATCCTTATAATAACATTTAAAACTTATAAACATACATTTATTTTCAAATAAAGATTGGAATAGCATATATACAATGAATGGCCAAATAAATCTCAACTATATTAGTTAATTTCAGTCACGTTTTTGTCATTATTTGTCCCCAAAAGTTTTGTCATTACTTTGGTCTAATCAGCTTAGACTTTAGAATAGTCACACAACATTCTTTTCTAGACATGAGATTTACTGCAGGAGTCTGGGAAGAAGGAATCTTTAGTTCTTTGTAACTTCTCTGAATTTTATCAGTAAAATAAGAAAAGCAAAATACACTTCAAGGATCATGAAGAAGAGTAAAAGAAGTAAGGAAAAGAATAAGCCCAGCACCATCTCTTACACAATACCTTTGTAGGTGTCTCCTGCTTGCTGAAGAGATAGCTGGTCGTCTACCCATAAGCACAGTTACTGATGCAAGGACAATATATACAATACAGGTGATACCTAAACACAAGACAAATGTCTCTTGTCACTGACAGGAACCAGTATTTCAGTGAAATAGGAAGAGAAACAATTCTCATTGGAATTTACCTGCAGTCTGGGAAATGCAGCCTAGGTCCAACAAATGAACTCCTAAGATCATGAGAAAGCCAATGTGTAACCCTGGCTCATCCAGCTTCAATACTGTTCTTCTAAAATCCACCACTTGCCTGGGAATTTGATACTGAGTTTCTGGAAAGTCTACTTTTCCAGCTGGTGTTCTTCATAGTTTTATAGAGATTTTAAAATTATAGTACCATATCTTTTATTGGTTTTATGATGTTTTCATAATTTATTCATAAGCCTGTATCTCAACACGCTTTGTAGATTTAGATCTTGCTGTTGAAAACATTCATATTCTTCATATAAACACTATAATAGGTGTATTTTATTTAACCATTGTTCTTAAGTTTCAGTACAACACATGCTGACAAAGGATAATAAATGTACTAACAGCGTTATAAACCCATCATTATTTTTTCGGTTTGAAAGTGCATGGAAATATAAGCAACATGCAGTTCCCAATTACACGTGCCTCATTAATCATCATAAGACGCTAACATGAAAGTCCAATCTTTGCTACTCAGGAGCTATCAAACTGCTAAAATTGACCAAACTAAGAACAGGTGATTAAAAACACAACAAGCCCTCGCTTTGATTCCTATCACCCTGTGCTCTCCTTTAAGGCCATGTGCTCCACATGGAAAACATCAGCCCTGTCGTGGCACTTGGATGTGATCTACTGAGATGGGTTCCATCTGTACATGGCTCCCATGTTGTAAGCAAAAGCTCAGGTTGTAAGCCTGTTCCCAGCTCCCAGTTCTTGCTCTCTCCTCCCTATTTACATGCCCACTCAATCATGGAAAAATACAAAAGCAATGCACATTTCTGGAGATCACTTAAAATCACAGTAACTCGGGCTTGAGATTTTCCACATATCCTGTGCCTGTCCTGTCCTGATCCCCTTCAACTTGTGTACTTCCAAGATGCTGCAGTGAAATCCACAAGGTAAAGTATGAGAGGTAAATCAACTTCATTTGCAACCCACCAGTGAAAAGAAAATTTCAGTGTCCTTCTCTGCATTCTTGTGACTTCACTGCATAACAGCAACAACAAAAAAATTGAAATGTCTAAGGAAACTCACTGTCACTTACTGCCTGGAGCATTTGTGTTACCTGTTGCTAAGGTCACAGTAGTGAGACTGAAACTGGAAGAGAAAGAAATTCTACAAAGAGAACATTGGGGATATTTTGCTTAAAATGCATGGGCCTCATACAGACAGCTTTGGTTTTTTGGTTTTTTTGTTTTTTGTTTTTTGTTTTTTTTGCAAAGATGCACCTACATTTGTTGAGTACAATCAATTGCTCCAAAAGCACGTTGAATTCAAGTGCAATAATGGAATACACTAAATATATTCTCTGTAGCAACAATCTATTGTGGGTGCTCAAAATAACTGAAATTTAAATAGGAGCAAGCTGGTACTTAAACTGAGACTTCTTTGAACAGAGCTTGATAGTTCTTTTAAAACACTGTCAAAGTATAGCTGAATAATTAAGAATAAGAAATTAAAAAGGCATAGCCACTTACCTAAGACTGCTATCTTTCTGATCCTGGTTTACAAGTCCTCACATGATATCTTTTAGCCTAAGAAAAGGTCCTTCCTTTTCCCTAGGCAGAAAAACAGTTATTTAGCAATGCCAAGAATGTGCAATAATACAATGGTAAAATATTTACATCATTGTTCAATCTCATTCATGTA
This sequence comes from Dolichotis patagonum, assembly GCA_004027295.1. NCBI lineage: Eukaryota > Metazoa > Chordata > Mammalia > Rodentia > Caviidae > Dolichotis > Dolichotis patagonum. Next base: position 20,178 of record PVJX010018837.1, read on the forward strand.
AATGCAATGTAGTACTATTCCAATGAATATAAAGGCATTCCATAAAGCTGAGAATGAAATAAATGTCTAGGAATTTAAGCCAGTAAATTGTAAGCAGTGTCAGGACCCAATTGCTCATGGCCAATAACCAAAAGTTAAATATGATTAACATATAGTTTTTTTTAATGTCATGATCCAATAGAACATTTGATCCATTAATATTTCCATGTGATATTTTATTTTGGTACTTCAAAATATAAGATCATTATAAGAATGCTGTATAAATATCAAATCAAAAAAGAAAAGGAACACTTTGGGATTCATGAAGGTCACTACCACTATGGAATCCTCTAAAACTGGTTACATTAATTTTCTCCGTGTACCGATATCAACAGAGAGAAGCAAGCTCAAAGGTAGTGCAGTAGGATATGGGGTAATGCAGATGGGAGTGGGACGGCTGAGGCTTGGAATATTGTCTGAATAGGCTCAGTTACCTTGATACTTGATGTAGCGCTACAATATGAGAGACTGTAATATTGAGAACTATTAGATCTTTTCATTAGGAAATCTGTCCATTTCCTACAGGCACAGGCCTGTAATCCCAGCTCCTCAGAAGGCTGAGGTAGGAGAATTGGAAGTTCAAGTCCAGGTGGGTGATTTAGCAACACAGTGAAACTGTATCAAAATGTAAAAAATGAATAAAAAGGGGGGGAATGTAGGTGAAGGTGAAAGCCATGGGTTCAATCCCCAGTTAACAGTAGTAAAACATGATACAATTGAAGTCCAAAGTCACCTCCTTTCTTCTCAGTTCCATAGATTATTTTGTAATCTACATCACAGAAATTCTAATTTCTCATCATTTATATTCTCAACTCTATTTGTCACTAATGATGCACCTACTTGAATTTAGATCATAACTGCAAAAGGCAGACTGTCTATGTTTGTGTGTATAGAACTGTATGTGTAAAAGCAGAAATTAGAAACCTATAAGAAAGGGACAGAATGCTATTTTTTTTGGTAGTGGAAACTAAACTCAGGACCTCACACTTGCCAGGCAGACCCTGCATTGCTGAGCTATGTTCTCGGCCCTAATATCTGCTATTATCAGATAGGTTTATTCTTGTCTTTTTTCATCTCCTTCACTTGAAAAACAATAGTCCCATGGGTCATAGTAAATCCCAATGAAATATTTGGTTCACTTTCCAAAAGCATTCTGGAGTCAAGTCAAATTGATGTTATGGGGTAGGATTTATAGGATAAGATGATAAACTGACTTAAATATTCTCAAGGCAACTAATTTATTAATACTCTACAAATGTACAAAATTGCATTATGTTATTCTCTCAAAAAGACAGAGATACAAACTTATAAAAACTTCTTTCTATAAATCTAATTCAAACAAAGATGACATAACATAAATATTTGGTGATTAGGTGCATTATTTGCAAAACATTGGACAGTAAAAAAAGAAAATCAAAATTACTGCATAAGTAACATGAACTTTATTGTTATTGTTCTTCAATGATTACCATATAAATATTTCACTAAATTAAGAAAATTATTAAATATAACCATTCTCCCAGGTCAAGTCATGTGAAATTTCATGATGCTGTTTACTATGCTCTTAGGCAAACAAATGTAGTTTCTAAAATTTTGAAGCTCACTACGTCCTGAACATCTAAGGTTCTTTTATTTTAGATTTTATTCTAGAGCAAGGAATTTTCTTTTTTATTAATGATTTCCCATGATTCATTACTTCTGGCATTTTTTTTTCTGTCATTCTGTGTGGTGCAGAATCCAAAGCAAGGCCCACCATTGAGATTCCCAAAATGCCAGCAAGTAAAAATCCTAAAACAAGACATAAAGATCTGGTGTAGGAAATGTTTCATTCAAAGGAGATTTCCCAAAAGAAACAGTACCAGAATTCCCCTACACTGTCTGCAATAAAAAATGTGTTTTGTTGAATACAACTGCCAGAGTATAAACAAGATGTCTCAAGAAAATAGTTTTAAGCATTTTAGGAGAGGAATAATCCTCTTTGCTATACTATATATATGGGATATTTCTCAGAAATGATTCTTCTACAGTGATCTTTGTTAACTCACATACACCATGACATGAAGAATTCCACTTATTTAAGAAAAGAATGAATTTGAAAGAGGTTGATGACTTCAGAACTGTTACTATGCTTAAAATTTTGGTTTTGCCTTGCACCATGATTTTTTTAAAACTTTATTAATTTTTGATGTTTACTATATCACTGTACTTAAACATATTTGTACAGTTCCATGAGGAAGTAATTTGCTGTCCTATCAGACTAGACATAGTTATCAGAATTTGAAAATACTAATATACCAAAAGAAGTTAATTGTTTTCATAAATCCAAAAGCATTCTTCCAACCATCTCCTGGAAGTTAGGTGACAATTGGCAGCTGACCTCTATTCCAGAAGTCAAACCCCACGCAGATTTGTTTCTTTATGATTCTGTTTGTTTCAGTGTGGGAGCGTGAAGTAGATTCCTAGACTGATTGAATGTTGTCAGGTTTTTTTTCTCAGTTTTGCCTAGAGTTCATAGGTTGGAAGATTGGTCCTCTGGAGTGAAATGCGGGGAGGTGGTAGAATCATTAAGACATAGAGCCTCATGGAAGGTGGTTAGGTCATTGGGACGTTCCCCAGAAGGGACTGATATTATTTTGTGTAACTCTATTAATGCCTGAGCAAAAATGATTGTTATAAAAGAGCATGAATGGCTTCTTCTAGCTCTCTAGATTTTGGTCTTGCCATGTGACATCTGCCTTTTACATTGGCTCCTACCTTGATCCATATGCCATGATACGTTTTACTTATCCGAGCTTGCCCTGTGCTATTTGGATTTTCAGCCGCTAAAACTGTGAGCTAAGTTAAACCTCTTTTCTTTATAGTGTATCCAGCCTTTAATATTTTGTTATGGCAGTGGAATGTAGACTAACACAACTTTGTTGCTAAGCATATAAATCTTCTAAGTTCTTAAAAAGAGAAGAATTTTTTTTAATCGGTACCGGGGATCAAACTCACGACCACATGCTTGCAAGGCAGGCGCTTATGCCACTGAGCTAAATCCCCAGCCCAAGAAACACCTTAAACATAACAGAATTTTCAAATCACATTGTATTTTATAAATACAAATCTACATTTTATATAGCAAGCATCGATCTGAATAATTTTCTTTTCACAGAATTGCTATTTTAAAAAGTACAATGATAAACATCACTTTACAGAAAGAGATATTTAAGTCAAAAAATTGTAAAAGGCTGGCCCTAGAACACATGGTTAGCAAATAAGGAACCTGGGATTTGAAACTAGATCTATATAGCTTCTTAGTATTCTAATCCTGCCACCCCTAAGAATATTCAGCAAGATTACCCATGTAAGAAAGTGACCCATGTTTAGAGAAAATTTTAAAAAAACATAAAAGAGTCTAGGCAAGAAATCTCAGGGTTTATATTCCCTGTGGTTGGAAATAGTACTCCTAATTCATGGGACATTAGGAAGAATTATCTCACACTAAATGCTGTGATCATTCAAACTAATAATGTGTAAAACTAAGATCCAAAAGGGTCAAACTACTTCAAGTATGAAGTTCCACTCTATCTTAGAATAAATTTTACATAAAGATAAGTGGGTATCTATTAAAAGCATTTTAATAAATAATGACTAAATTACAAACTTTTATGAATTTTACAAGTTTTAACCTCACAGATTCAAGAATTCAATGATTCCTAAGGCAAGAAACAAGAAGAAAAAGATCTCAAGTCACATAACAATCAAATTGCTCTAAATCTTTGAAGAAATAAAAGGAAAATCTTAAAAGGAACCACAGGAAAAAAACATACATGACATGCAGAGAAATAATAAAGAGCACAAGGGGAGATTTTTCTTTGGAAACAAAGCAAATGCTCCTAAGAGATGCAGTGACATCTTTTAAGAACTAAAAGATAAAAACTACCAAGGTAGAACGCTATACCAAGCAAAACGTCTTTTGTAAACAAAAGTAAAATTAAAACTTTGATATATAAAACCTGAGTATTTTCATTACTAGCAGACCTGTGACATGAAAAAATTTAAAAAGTCCAAAGGTAGAAGAGAAGGATGCTAGATGGAATTATTGATCTATCAATGTGAATAGAGAGGACCAGAATGGTAGCTATGTGTAAAAATAGGATTTTTCTTTAGTGTTTAAAAATTGTCTGGAGCAAAATTAATAAAAATGTATGCATTAAATGTGAGTTTTAAAATATACAGAAGTGAAATATGTAACACTACAAATACTGAAAATATTGAAAATAGAGTTTTGTAAGTGTTATAAAAGTAGTGAAAAGAAATACTCTGATGAATTAAAAATATCCACTATATAATCCTATGGCAAGTAATATAACAAAAATTCTACATTTCATAAGCTATTAGAATGATTTGATTAAAAATACTCACAAAAGGTTGAATATTGCATTATTTCTCTTTTATGAGAAATTCAGATTATAAATAATTTGAAGAGCAAGTAACTTAACCAGAAAGTCAACTTCATGAAGATGAGAAAGAGGTCTGGGGATAAAGGGAGACAAAGGGGCAAGGCTGAGAAATGAAAGTAAAAATACATCATTAAGATGAGATGTGTATATGGCCAGTCCATTAAGATGAGTTAATTATATGTATGGTAAATATGTATTCCTAAAAAAGTTAAAAACTAATTTTAAACAATCTGAAAAAGTACAAACAATGCCACAACAAAGAAGCTCACCCATTCAGAAAATATTTAACCCCAAAGAAAGTGAAAAAAAGGGGACAGATGGAGAAGGGAGCTGGAGCAGGGGAAGAACGAAGAAAAAGGATGAGACTGGATGCATATCCTTTGGCTAAGAATTTTTAAACGCACATTCAAAAAGACTCAGTCTATGACTTCTTGTTCTGAAGTAATGGTGGCCTTGTGGAATTAAGTGAAAGTTATTGTCTCTTCTAGTTTTCAAGAAAAGTTTGTATTGAATTAGTAAGATTTCTGTACAGAAGGATTTGAGCATAGCCAATGCACTAGCTCCCCATCACGAAGGCATTCAGGATGTATTGCCAACACACACCAAGAAAAATTCTTTTTAAGCAAAATACAAGAAGGGCTGTTTCTTCAGAATAAGAAGATGAGCACGAGTTCTTTCTCCCCACTCCCATTAGCAGGCAGCTGGAAGTTCTAGCCATTGGAATAAAGCAAACTAAGAAATGAAAGGCACTCAGATTAGAAAAGAAGAAGCAAATCTAAATTCCCAGCAAATCTACATGACCATCTATGTAGAAAATCCTGTGAAATTTATAAAAACAGGTGTCAGAATTCATAAGTGAATTTAGGAAGGTTCAAAATACTGAATAATCAATGTGAAATACTAGTTTATTTTACAAACTACAATGAGCAATTGAGAATTCAAAATATAAAAACAATACCATTTATAATAACATAAAATATTAGATACATAATGATAAACCTCATAAGAAATATATTATACATGTACATTGAAAACAATAGAGTATGATTTTCATAGATGGGGCTTCCAGAACTGCTGAAAGGATAAAGATATGGAGACAACCTAGCATCTCCACACCACTTGCCAGTAAAAGAATCAGTTGAAACACTGTTTGTTTGGTTTTTTCAAAAAAAAAGAAGAAAAAGAAGAGGAAGAGGGGGAGGAGGAAGAGAAAGAAAAAGAAGAGGAGGAAGAAGAAGAGAAAGAAGCCTATTGTGTTTTGTAGCAACATTTGGCTTTAAGCTTTACTTTATGCTTTTAAAATGTTCAAAATGTCTCCTGTTAAAATAAGTAGGGTGTTACATATGCATCAAGTATACCCCAGCTGTTACAACCACATTACTCCTACATACTTATGGCAATTGCAAGCAATTACAGCTGAGTGCAGAGTTCCACAGTTACTATCACTGGCAGTGCTAACACTAAGAAAATACACAACCCATGATAATAAATGAAGATAAGTCCACTTTTGTATAATAAAGAACTAAGGTATTAATGAGCTCAGTCTTTACTTTCACATCACCCTCCCAGCAACGCATAGAGCAACATGGCATCCATGTGTGGGGTCCTGGAATTGTTTCACACAGGTTGACAAATGTTTTGCTGGTTTCATTCTCAAAGCAAATTTTTCAGATTTTGCATGACATGACTATTTCAGCTCTGCTGAGTGACTTTGTTATAAAGCAGCGTGTAGCAATCACTGGCTGGAAAACAAATCTGCCTAGCAATAGCAAAATTAGGTGACCTGAGTCTCTTAAACATGGATTATTGACCATTCACACAATGATACTTGTCTGCAGAAACTTCAAAGATATACTTACCTTAGTTTCTTGGGTTTTTCCACTATCTTAAGAATTCACTGTATGTCTAAACTTTCCCACCCTGGATTTTACAAGACTCATTTATAAATGAAACATTTTCTGTGACTCTGGTATCATTCAAATCTTTGGACATTTTTACCCTCAGGAATTTTATCTTGGGAGAAAAGGGGCAGTTGAATATTGGTGCCTTTGTGGAAATGAACTTCCTTCTGAGATATACTAGAGGCACACCAAAAGGAAGGACCAGGGACCTATCATGAACACATTCAACTTTGAACTGTCAGTTTTTTGGAGTCACTGATACCAGGTATTCTCTTTACTGTTAGAAACACAAATTTCACAATTTATTTAGAGTTTCATAGGTTATAATTAAACACAACTGCTGAAGAACATCTTTTCACTCAGTTTTCTTGAATAAAAAATGATTTGTGATATTTTTTAAAAGTAAATTTAGAAATTACAGAATAATTTAAAAATAGAAAAACAATTATGCACAATTTTACTATAAAAAGAAAATCACTGATTGTATTTTTCCATTCTTTTTCTATGATTTTTAAAAGGTTAAAGCTATATATCATATATATAATTGTATATTATGCTTTTTGCATAAAACATTATATCATGTTTTCCCTATCATTAAAAATTATTGAAAAAGACATGTAAGACCATCAACAGATGTATCAGAATTCTTCAAATTATTATTGTTGACAGTTTAATTATTTATAATTTTCTCAATAGTTAATAGTTTTCTCAATAGTTAATAACTGGTAGTAAACATCTTTAGGCATAAAAATTGAATTACTCTTCAGTAATTTCTTTACAATGTATATGCATAGATTTGGATTACTGGATTAAAATTATGGACAATTTGTCATTTCGTTAAGTAGATTTTCAAAAAAATGATGCCAATTTAATCTCTCCCAATCTGGACCTGAGAATAATATTTCCCTCTTACTCTCCACACTGAATCGTCTTACCTATTAAGTTATACTTGTTCCCTCAGTATGTGTAAGGGCTTGGTTCCCAGATTCTCTGTGAATACCAGAATCCAAGGGTGCTCCATGGTTTTATAGAAAATGGTGCAATAATTGCACACAACTTATGCTAATCCTCTTGGGTAGTAGGTATTGCAATACCTGCTACAATGTAAATAGTTTGTTATAATATACTGTACTGTTTAGAGAATACTGAAGGAGTAAAGAAATATCTGTGTGTGTGTATATATATATATATATATATATCTGTATATATGTATACAGGTATATATGTATATATGTATATGTATATATGTGTATATGTGTATATATATATGCAGATATATATATATATCTGTATATATACATATATATATATATATATATCACAAATGCAATTTTTTAAAAATATTTTCCATCTGTGGTTGGTTGAATCCACAGACATAGTGGGAGTGCGTATATGGAGGGCTGACCGAATCTGCTAATTTGATGGGTGGTAATGTATTCACAATAATTACCTAGCATTTAGTAAACACTCAATGACTATAAGTCCAAAAAAGCAACATTTGGTTAATGGAAAGGTTATAAAATACTTTGAATAGTAAAATTGTTATCTTTTTTGTGATTTTATTAGTTTCATGTTATTAAAAAATTTACTGAGGTATCATTGACAGGTAAAAAGTTGTGCATAATTAATATGCACAGATCAATGAGTTTAAATATACAGCTATAAAGCCTCACTGCCATGAAGACCATTGACACCTCCATCACCTCCCAAAGTTTCCTCCAACCACATTTATTATTATTGTGTTTGAATGTTCATGTGTATGAGTTGGGGGGGGCTTAGCATAAGATCTACTTCCTGGGCAAATTTTAACTATGCACTACATTACTGTTAGGTATATCCACCACGAGTAGAGCAGAGCTCTGGATCTTACTCATCTTGCATAAATGAAGTTTTGTACTCTTGTGACCATTACCTTCCCATTTTTCCTCCTCCCCTCAGCTGCCAGAAACCACCATTCTGATGACTGTTCCTACAATTTTCACTTAGAGTCCACATATGTGATATAATGTTTCATTGCATTTCTTTTTTTTTTTTATGCCAGGGATCAAACTCACAACCTCACATTTGCCAAACAGGCACTTATGCCGCTGAGCTAAACCCCCAGCCCTTGCATTTCTTAATTCACTTATGAGAATAATATTCTCTGCCTTCATTCTTGTTGTTACAAATGTCAGGATTTCCTCTTCCCTAAAGACTGAATAATATTCTATTGTATGTCCATCCTGTTTTCTCCATCTCTTCATTCATCAATGGATGCATTTAGATGTTTCCATATCTTGGCTACAGTAAACAACACAGCAGTGAGCAAAAGGATGTGATAAGAATGCAAGCATACCTTGTGGACCCAGGAACTCCAGCCAGTGGCATATAAGGGGCCAGGCTAGGCCCAGGCCCCTCCCATGACATCTGCTGTCCCAGCATACCACCTCATGGGACCCAGGAACTCCAGACTGAGATGTAGGCAGGGCCAGGACAGAACCAGGCCCATACCATGTCTCTGCAGCCTTGGCCACCCACCTCAGGACCTAGGAACTCTAGCCCACTAAGCATGCCCCTACAGTCCCACTGCTGCCATCGGGGACCCCCCCCACCTCCTGGACCTAGTGTTGTTGTTGATCTTCAGCTCCCACACCTCCCCCCAGAACCTTGGACTGCAGCGGATTAACCATGCAGTATTGGGGGGAGGCTCAGTAACCCCTCACCCAAGCAGAAGAACTCAGCAGACTTCCATCAGTGAGGTGAGTTTGCCCTTAAAATAGGAATAGAGTTTGCCACCTTCAGTGGGTAAACAGGTGCAACAGCGAAGTCCCCTCCAGAAGTAGGCCATTGGTGAGCTTACCAAGTGGGTGGGTGAGTTCTTCCTCCACACAGAGAATATCAGGTAGGTTGAGAAGGGTGCCAGCAATTGGATAAACATCAACCTTACAGTAGGACCCAAAGATGCACACTACCAACAGTTGACACTAGTGGGATTGAAGGACCAAATATTAACACAAAAGGGGAAAATAGCAAAATGAAAAAGCAAAATGTAATCTCAAACATCTAGTCCATCAGGAGCAAGTACAGGAGACATTGAAATAGAGGACTTCAATAGTAACACATTGGAAATCTCTGAAAAGATAGCAAGTGAAATTAAAAAAAAAAAAAACTCCGTGAGGCTATAAAGGAAATCAAGTTAGAAGTAATCTGATATGTAAAGACAGAAATAATAACTTTAGTAAAAGAGTTGCTCAGAGGCAACTAGAGAAAAAATAGATTAAAAAAAAGTACAGGAGCATGGGGAACTGATTGAAACCTTGAATGAACAATACAGAAATAATCTGAATTCATGAAACAAACTCAGACATCCAAAAAACAAAAATTTCCATTGAGGGCTGGCAAAATCATTTAAATGAAGCTAAGGATAGAATTTTGGACCTTGAGGACAGGATCACAGATAGCAATCATGAAGGGGTAGAAATTATAAAAACAACAAAGCAGCATGAAATGACAATCCAGCAGCTTCAAGATGATGCTAAGAGAAACAATATAACACTAATAGGCATCAGTGAAGATGCAGGAGTCAATGCAAATGACATAACTATTCACAGCAAAAAATATAATAGCAAAAAATTTCACAACATGGGGAAAAATCTGATATGCAGATAACTAAGGCATATAGAAGGCCAAACAATCACAAACAGCATAAATTTATACACAGACATATAATAAGTAAGATCCCAGATATACAGCATAAAAACAATACTCAAAGCTGTTAGAAAAAAGACACAACTCACCTATCAAGGAAAGCCTATTAGAATCATAGGCGACTTTTCAGCACAAACCCTCAAGTCAAGATGAGCTTGGAGTGAGGTATTACAAGCCCTGAAAGAAAACAACTTTCAACCCAGACTGATGTACCTAGCAAAAATTTCATTTCAATTTAATGGAGAAACAAGATACTTCCATGACAAAGAACAACTGAAGAAATTCATGTCCACCAAACCAACCCTAGAAAAAGTATTGAAAGACACACTCAGAGATAAAAATGACCACAATCTCCAGAAAAACAACAGAAAGAAATCATCAGGTAGGACAAGCAATTAAACAAGGGAGGAAAAGCAAAAAGCAAACAACTGGAACATAACATGGCAAAGTCGACCAGTATATATCAGTTATATCCATAAATGTAAATGGCCTCAATTCACCTATCAAAAGAAATAGGTTGACAGAATGGATCAAGAAACAGGATCCCACAATATGCTGTATACAAGAAACACATCTGACCCAAAAGGAAACTCATAGATTAAAAGTCAAAGGATGGAAAACAGTATTTCATGCAACAAGAATCCCCCAAAAAGCAGGGATAACTATTCTATTTGCCGACAATGTGAACTTCAAACCTAAAACAATAAAAGAGATAAAGAAGATCACCACATACTCATAGTGGAAAAATTCAAGAGGAAGAAATAACAATTATAAATGTATATGCACCAAATACAGGAGCACACAACTATATAAGAAAAATACTAATGGACATGAAAAACCAAATATACAAGAACACAATTACAACAGGGGACCATTGTCACAAAGAGATAGATCAACTAGACAAAAAGGAAGCAAAGAAATAATAGAACTGAATCATACCTGTGAGCAATTGGACTTAGTAAATGTTTACAGAGTGTTCCACTCAACCACATCAGAATACACATTCTTCTCAGCTGTGCATGGGACATTCTCCAAAATAGACCATATATTATCCCATAAAACATTCTTAAGTAAATGCAAAGGTTTTGAAATTATCCCAAGCATAATATCTGACCATAGCACACTGAAATCGGAAATTAATGGCAAAAGAAATTGCAAAACCTACATAAATACATGGAAATTAAATAACAACCTTCTGAACAACCAGTGGGCTACAGATGAAATTAAAGAAGAAATAAAGCAATACCTACAATTCAATGATATAAGCTATTGAAATTGAAAATGTAATTAAAAACTTACCAACAAAGAAAAGCCCAGGTCCTGATGGATTCGCAGCTGAATTCTACAGGAAACTTAGAGAAGATTTGATGCCAATACTCCTTAAACTCTTCAGTGAAATTGAAAAGAAGCAATCCTCCCTAAATCATTCCTGGAGGCAAGTATTACTCTGATTCCAAAAACCAGAGGAAGACCCAACCAAAAAGGAGAACCATAGGCCAGCCTCACTAATGAACATTGATGCAAAGATTCGCAATAAAATACTGGCAAATAGAATGCAACATATCATCAAGAAGATTATAAATCATGACCAAGTGGGATTCATTCCAGGAATGCAGGGGTGGTTTAACATATGCAAATTGATAAATGTAATACACCTCATCAACAGAACCAAAAACAAAAACCACATGGTCATCTCAACAGACACAGAAAATGCTTTCAATAAAATCTAACACTTGTTCATGATAAAAAACCTTCTGAAACTTATAATACACGAATATCTACCTCAACCTCATAAAGACCATCTATGACAAACCAACAGCCAATATTATACTAAATGGACAAAAACTGAAAGCTTTCACTTTGAAATCAGGAACAAGACAAGGAAGTCCACTGTCACCACTCCTATTCAATATAGTTCTGGAAATATTCACCAGAGCAATCAACAAGAGAGAGAAATAAAGATAGAAAAGTAAGAAGTTAAATTATCACTATTTGCAGATGACATGATACTCTATATAGAAGATCCAAAAACCTCAATTAAAAGACTATTAGAGGTAATAAACAAATTCAGCACTGTAGCTGCATACAAGGTCAACACAAAAATCAACAGCATTCTTGTACACAAACAAAAAACTCACCAAGAAAGAAATTATGGAAATGTGGCCTTTCACAATAACATCTAAAAAAATTAAATACTTAGGAATCAACCTAAGAATGTAAAAGTCCTTTATGCTGAAAATTATGATACACTAAAAAAGGAGGTTGAAGAGGATATTAGAAAATTGAAGGATATTCCTTGCTCTTGGCTAGGAAGGACCAACATTATGAAAATGGCCATACTTCCAAGAGTTATACAGATTTAATGCAATCCCAATCAAAATACCATTAACATACCTCACAGATCTAAAGAAAACACTCCTAAAATTCATTTGGAACCAGAAGCAACCTAGAATAGCAAAGGCAATTCTGGGCTACAAAGGCAAGACAGGAGGTATCTCAATTACTGACTTGAAATTATACTACAAAGCCGCAGTGGTAAAATCAGCATAATACTGGCAAAGAAGTAGACCTGAGGATCAATGGAACAGATTAGAAGATGCAAGCACGATTACAAAGACACTCAGCCACTGGATATTTGACATAGGGGCTAAATATGTTCATTGGAAGAAGGATAGCCTCGTTAATAAATGGTGCTGGAAAAATTGGCTTTCCACATGCCAAAGACTAAAACTAGATCCATGCCTATCACCATGCACAAAACTAAAGTCTAAATGAATCAAAGATCTAAATATTAAAACAGAAACACTAAATCTACTGGGAGACAAGGTAAGTAGAAGTCTTAGAGACATAGGGGTAGGCAGAGAATTCATGAACATAATGCAAACTTCATGGGAAACACTTTAAAGAATCAACAACTGGGATCTCATCTTATTGAAAAGTTTCTGCACTTCAAAAGAAATCACCAACAGAGTGAAAAGAAAACTCACAGAATGGAAGGAATTTTAGCCAGCAAGCCCTCAGAAGGACTTATATCCAGAACATATAAAGAATTGAAAAACATCATGGCCCCCAAATTCAAAGACCCTCTCCAAAAATGGGCATCTGAGATGAACACATATTTCTCAGATGAAGATGTATAAATGGCAAATAAATACATGAAGAAATGTTCACCATCACTGGTCATTTGAAAAAATCAAATTAAAACAACACTGAGATTTCATCTCACTCTGGAAAGAATAGCTGCCATCAAGAAATCAACTGATAACAAATGTTGCGGAGGCTGTGGGGTAAAAGGAACACTGCTCCACTCTTGGTGGGAGTGTAGACTGGTACAGCCACTATGGAAATCACTATGGAGTTTCCTCAGAAACGTAGGAATGGAAGCTCCATTCAATCCAGCTATTCCCCTCCTGGGAATTTTCCCAGAAAAACTGAAAAGGTCATGTCACAGTGATGCATGTGCACCCACCTTCATAGCAGCACAATTTATAATAACTAAATCTTGGAAACAACCAAAATACTCATCAAATGCAGGGTGGATGAAAAAGATGTGGTATTTTTATATAATGGAGTATTACTCAGCCATAAAAAGGATGATCTTGAGACTTTCATAGGTAAATGGAGACAACTTCTGATTATCCTAAGTGAAATAAATAATAATCATATTTATAAATATCACATCGTGTCTCTAGTGTAAATAGTAATAAGAACTGTAGAAATAATAAAACCCAAAATGTGTAACTGCTATTGTAAAAAAAGAGAGGAAAAGAAAGTGCCCTAAAGGATATAACTGCACATATGTGTAAGAATATAGGATTGATAACCACATTACTAAGTTTTTTTGTATTGTTGAGCGGAACTGTTTGCAGTCTCACTGTTTGAATGTCCACTTTGTATGCTTTAATTTTGTAACTTGAAAAACTATTTCTAAGATGATAATATGTAATGTATCAACTAGTGATTTCTTACTGTTTATTTTTTTTGAAATTCTGTGTTATTTCTACCCTTTTTCTGTTTTGATTTTTTTTTCTCTTTAAATAAAATTTTTAAAAAAGCAATGCAGGCATCTCATTGAGATTCTGATTTCAATTCTTTTGGATAAATACACTCAGAATGGCTCTGCTACTTTTAATTTTTAAGTACCTCCTATGCTGATTCATACTGGTTGTACCAATTTATATTTCACCAACAGTTTTAGAGTTCTCTTTTCTCCAAGTTTTCTCAAATTCATTTTTATTTTCAATATAATTATTATCAAGAACTGCCCCAAAAGGTGTCAGGTAATGTATCATTGTGCCTTTGATTTACATTTCCTTAATGTTTAACAATGGTAAGTACTTTTTCATCATCCTTTGTAGTCTTATTTGGAGAAATGTGTATTGATTTCCTTTGTAAATTTTTAAATTGCATTTTTATATTTAGCTGAAGTTCTTTATATATATTTTGTTTTTTATTGTTTTATTGTATTTTTTATTAGTACATGTTGGCAGCAAATAATGTTTACATTCCATGTGGGAAGGCGGTATATGTACATAGCAAATCTTTTTTTACTTTTTGGTACCAGAGATTGAACTCATAACCTCATGCTTACCAGATAAGCACTGTGCTGCTGAGTTACATCCCTTAATATTTTTTATCTGCTTTGCCTTTCCTCTCTTCCTTCTCCTTTCAATTGTTGACCTCCTTCCCCTTTGAAGAAGATCTGTCTCTCTATTTCCTACTATCTTTTGTTGTGCTAAATTGTATTTTGAGTTTCTTAAATAAGAGAAACTGTACATTACTTAAGCTTGGGTATTGATTTATTTCCCTTAATGTTATGGCCTCAAGGTGCATCCATTTACCCACCAATGATTCAAGTTTATCTTTCTTCATAGCAGAGCAGTACTCCAATCTGTGTAAATACTGCCTTTTTTTAATCTGTTCATCTGTTGAACTTCAAAGCAACTTCCAAGATTTAGCTGTTATGAATTGTGCTGTCATAAATATGAGTATGCATATATCACTGTATCAAGATATATTTGCTTCTTTTGAGAAGATGGCTGCAAGGGAATAGTTGGGTAAAATGAAATTTGTAGTTTAAATATATTTGAGGAGTCTCCATATTGATTTCCAGAATGGTAGTACATTCCCACCAAGTATATAAGAGGATTTCTTTTTCATCACCACAGTCCCAGTAACATTTGTTATTATTTGATTTCTTGATGATGGCCACCCTTTCCGAGGTAAGATGGCATCTCCATGTTACTTTAATTTGCATTTCTCTAAAAACTCATGATATTGAATATTTCTTCTTTGGCTGTTTGTACTTCTCCTTATATATTTTATGATTTGAAAATATCCCATTCTTTAGGTCACCTCTTCATTTTGTTGATGTTGTTTTTGTTGCTTCTGGGTGGACGCTTTTTTTTTTATTTGAAAGAGAATAAAACAAAAGGGGGCAGTACAGAGCAGATCAGAACAGGACAACATAGGCAACACAGTACTTTACATTAAGTCAACTGGACATCAACAGTAGCTAACACCATATCTCTTACTCTGCTATAGTTGAGCATAGTTTCAAATACAATAATATCAAACATAACACAATAGTATAAAGCC
>PVJX010018838.1:0-11789 GCA_004027295.1 Dolichotis patagonum
TGCTGATCTCCAGCGGGTGGTGTGAGACCTGCAGGTGGGCACCCTGCTGAACTCCCTGTCCATCCAGGCCTGGTTCACACCTCTTGGCCTGCTTGCCCTGCCCCCTTAAAGGCCTTGTCATGGAAAAAGTTGTCTTGGGGTGGGGACAGGAAATTGCTGGGAGGAGGAGGCAGCCTGCAGATAAAGCAGGTGGCCTAAGGGGCAACCAGGCACTGGGGACAACTGAAATAGGACTCAGAGGTCAGCAGAAGGGCTTCCTCCATGGTGAGTGGACCCCCCTCCCATGTCTCCAGGACCCTGGCTCATTGGCTCACTCTCAGGCTCTGGGCTGGAAACCTGCAGCCCACACTTCCCTGCAGCCCAAGCCCAGGGAGGTACCCTTCCTTCCAGACAGGTTTTGGGTAAGGACTGAACTGGGCAGGGCCACACCATTTCCAGGAGGGGTCCAGCCCACTTTAGTCAGGCTGACTGACTACCAGAGAATAGAAACCATGCATACTGTGTGTGTGTGTGTGTGTGTGTGTGTGTGGACACTACCATTCACACACATGGCATGTGCAGCCATGCAACACATACCACAGACCAGATGCGCATGCAAGTGTGCATGGTGGGGTTCAAGGATGGGAGTAGTGGGCCACCAGCCCTAGAAAAAGGGAGCTTCACTTTTTTTGGATACCTTTCCTCTCCTTTTTTCCCAGCACTGGGAGTGAAACTCGTGTCCTTGTACATGCTAAGCAAGTGCTCTAGTGCTGAGCTACATCCCCAACTCTATAAAATTTTATGTAAAAAAATATTTAGAGACAGATTCTTTTTTTTTAGTACTGGGGATCAAACTCACGACCATGTGCTTGCAAGGCAAGCACTTATGCTGCTGAGCTAAATCCCTGGCCCTAGAGACAGATTCTTGCTAAATTGCCCAGATGATCTAGAAATTGATACTCCTGCTTCAGCCTCCCAAGTAGCTGAGTACGCACATGCACTGGTGTCCAGCTCATCCTTGTTTTGAGATAGGAGCTTGATGTTTAGTTCTTTCTTCCTGGGTCCAGGCTGGGTAGCTATCAAGCTGTGTGGTCCTAGGAGCCTTGGGCCCTGCCCTCATCACCATCAGGCAATGAGCCCCTTACTCCAAGGAAGTAAGTGCAAGATTGGGAACCCTTGCCTCATTGGGAAAGGACTGGGCACCCCTTCCATCCCCTGTGGTGGCCTCATAGCTTGGGACGGGGTGGCCATCTCCTGCAGCCTGGGGAAGACTATCTATGCCCAAGTCCTTCCCAGGATACCCTCTGCATCCCATAACTCATAATTGTTAATCCTGCCTCAGCCTCCTCAGTACTGGGATTATAGGCGTCTACCACCATACCTGGCTTCACGCCTCTTCTTAGGGTTAGTGGGGGCTTAGAATAGATGCTACAGGCAGGAGGCCTGAACCGGAGGGCCCTGAGGATCAAGCTCCAGCTCCACGCCTTCCTATGAGAACAACACAGCTGCCACAGGCAATGGGGACTTTCAGACCAGAGCGATGCCAGGTATCAAGCCCAAGCATGGGCAGAGCTTTCCATGGAGCCTGCTGAGGTTCTGATTTGGGGCTGGGGACCAGGACATTTTGTGCTGCCCCCCAGGTACCTTGGTTCCTCCGAGGTTGGTGTAGGCTGAGGAGTGAGTGTCATCACCCAGAAGAAAGGGAGGCCTAGAGCAGGAAGCACGGGACTGAGGCCAGTTAGTGCCCAGCAGCAGATGGGCTGGATGTAGACCCGGAACCCCTCCTGAAGTCCACCTGTTCTGGCTCTGCCAGCTGTCCCTGGGTGGTGCCTCCAGGACTGTCCAACCTGAGAATGTTATATCTCCAGGTCAATCTCAGGTTTGTCAGCCCGTGAGGTGCTGCCACTTCCCCAGCATCAGCTGTCACAATATGACAAGTGGTACCTTGGTTTGGTGGGTGGGGAAGCCTAGGGTGTCCAGCAAAAGGCACAGATCCATGAAAATGTGTGATATCTGGGATGAGCTAAAGGAGAATCTGCCCCTCACAGTGGCGGAGCTGGGCTGCCAGAAGCCAGAAAACACCTGGCAAAGATGTCTGGACTCCGGGGCCCTCTGCCTAGTGCAGGCCCGGGTGCTCCAGGAGAAAGCCTGGGAGCGAGGCCTTCTGGGCGGGCCACCTTCGGAACTGGACAGCTTCCCGCATGAGGCAGGCAGAACAGAAGGCAACCAGAGAGGCCTCTGGAGGTCAGGTGCAGAGCGGTAGGAGCAGGTGAATCCCCTTCCCTGGGCTACATCCCCACCCACCTCTTTATTTTTAAACCTCAAGAGGCTCTTATACTAAGTTGCCCAGGATGCTTGATACATGGATGCTGAGAGGGGCCCAGGAAGGGACCACTGGGAGCAGTGGCGACTTCGGGGACCCCAGGCTCTCTCCACCGCGCGCCCCATTTCCACACCGCCGGCGCCACACCGCCGGTGCGAGACCAGAGTGCCCCGCCGCCCAACAGACAGGACCCCCTGCTCCCGCCCGGTGGCGTGGGCTCCGCGGTCTGCACCTCCTCCCCTCCTCAGCCTGGCTGTCTCGGGCCCTTCCTCCTGTGGCCCAGCATGAGGGTCACCGGCGCTCCACTGGGCGAAAACAAGTGACTACACGGCCGCCGCGCCCCAGGCGGAACTGCTAGTTCCCGCCGTCCTCCACGCGGGCGACCACCTGAGAGCGCACCCGAGGAACCGGCGGAAACCGGACTCCAGCCGCGCCGCCCCGCCCCCTCGGTCGGGCCACGCCCCGGCGGCCCCGGGCGGAGGCAGCCAAACCCTGTGGCCTCCCCTCGTGGCGCAGGTAGAGGAGAGGTGGGGGTCTCCTGACGGGCTGGAGTCCCGCTGCCCAGGGCCTTGAATGTCCATCGTTCAGACGGTGCCAAGCTTCAGTAAGGACGCCACATGTCTAATGCCAAAAACAATAAACATGGATTCCAACCTTTCATTTTCCAGTGAAAATCTCAAGAGGACACAAGAAGAAGGCCTGACGCTAAGGACGCCGAGGGCGCCTATTTCTGCCTGTATGACCGCTCCCCAGCACCCTGGAGCTGAAGTGGATGGAGACGCCGTGCCCCGCCGGCACAGGTATGCCTTTGCTGTCCTCCAGTTCCAGCCTCCCGGAGTACCGGGATTACAAGCGAGCGCCACCAGGCTTGCGTCCAGGCAATTTTGAAGAGTTCGAACCTCCGGGGCCCGCATTCACCTCCGTGGGTCGGTGGTGGCAGACCTAGCAAGTCTGTTGTCATCCCAGCATTCTTCGAGGCCAAGGGAGGAGGATCACAGGTTCGACCCCAGCCTGGAAGATTTAAGGATTTATTGAGACCCTATCTCAAAATAAGAAAAAAATGAAAAGATGGGAATGTGACTCAGTGTGAAAGCCCTGGGTTCAGTCACCAGTATTACCACCACCACCACCCTTTCCATATACACACAAAAAGATACCAGGTCATGGATTCAGTCTCCAGCACCAAAATAAATGGACAAAAAGTTATACTGTATGAAAAACTCATATTGTAACTTAGTACAGTGCATACAATTTACGTAAAAGTGTGTAAACTGGTGATACATATTGTTCATGGAATTAACACTGGTGGACAAGAGTTATTATTTTGGTTGAGACAGGGTCTTGCTATGTAATTCACACCGGCCTCAAACTCTAAGCAATCTTCCAGCCTTGGCTTCCTGAGTGCTGGGACCACAGGCTTAAGGCACCACATGTGCCTGACAAACAAGAGTTCAGACTGGTGGCCAGAAAAGGATGGAAATGGAGGATATGGTTAGGGAGAGAGGCACAAACTGGTCAATCCAGTTAAATTTTTTTTTTTTTTTTGGTACCGGGAATTGAACTCATGACCTCGCGCTTGCCAGGCAGGCACTTAAGCCACTGAGCTAAATCCCCAGCAATCCAGTTAATTTTTTCAGATTAAAAATGTGAATCAAATTACTTCATCTTAGGCCTAGAGGATCTCAATGTGTTTTTGTCTGTTCAAATATTTTAAAAATTAGTTTAACTGAATTGCTTTTCAGTTCTGAGAGCTTTTTGCCTTATCCGACCTTAAGACCAGAGCCACAGAAAGACCTGGTACTTCCAAACACAGGAAGCTCAGGTGGGAGAGGAGTGAACTCCAGCTGACAGCAGGGTGTCAAACAGAGGCTTCTGCAGTTGTCACCTGGCCAGACTTGTAGCCCTCCGGGGTCTGGGTGGCTTCCCAGGCAGAGCCCAGTGTATGCAGAACAGCACCTCCCAGACACATGCCCTTGGGTGGGCAAGTTACCCCCTCCAGGAGCCCAGAACTAGATGGTTATCTTGGAGGTGGAGGAACAGAGGCACAACAGCCATGAGATCTTAGCATGCATTATGTCTAGGCCAGGGCTCCCTGTTCCTTACTTGATATCAAGGCAGTAACATCTCACACTACCCCCAGGGACTGACTTCAGGAGGGCTGAGTGGGGGACAGCAGATAGCAAAAGGCAGGATCATCAGCTCTGGCAGTTGAGACAGAAGTTGATGCAGCCATGTGTCCAGGTACCCTGGAGAGGGCAACCCTGGGAGATCTGACTGACCAAATGGAGCTGCCAGCAGATAAGCTCAAACACAAGCTCTGCTGAGGTGACTACTGCTCCAGGGGACAGCAAGGGTGGCCACGCATCAGAGCCAAGCTGCCTAGACATCCTCTTTCTCCACCTTTTACACCACCAGTTTCAGGACAGAGCCTTCTATAGGGTGCAGACTGAGCTGAAATGGGCGGTCATGTCTTCGGAGGCTGGTCTATGGTGGCATCCACACCAGCTGCTCTGGATCCCTGTCCCTGCTCACCTGCCAAGATGGCTGCTGCCCCACAGTGTGAGCAAGGTGGGGAGAATGACTGTGGAGGGCGAGATGAGGCATCTGGTACAGTTCAGCCAAGTGGATGGGGTATAGCAAGGCCAAGGAATGAGCATTCCCACAGTGTGGGTGTGGCTATCCACGGCTCTGGGGGCTACAAGGTAAGACTTCAGTCACTGAGGCCTCCAGGCCGTCAGCTTTTGGCCCTTAGCTAACAGGCTCCTGTCATTATGCAAATTTTTGTATTTAAAAAATGGGGGTGGGGGAATAAATGGATGTGAAAAACCCAAAGGGATGTTCATACTTGTAGCAGACAAGAAGGAAGTGAGGGCCTAGGCAGAAAAGTGAGCTACCAGGGACAGGAAGGGTCAGAGGTACACTGACACCCCAGGGTAAGACTTGTGACTGTTAAGAGGATTCGGAAGGTATCATTAAGTAAGACACACTTACTCTGCAGTGAAAAGATTTAATTTACAACAGTTACCTTTATTTTAGGTCAACATTCAGACATATAAGACGGAGATCACCATGCGAAACCATCAGAGCCCTGCAGCCTGGTCCTTGGTGTGCAGGCCAAGAGTCCCAGTCAGCCAGGGCTCCGACAGCAGCTTGCACCCCACAGTGACTGGTTTCCAGCAGCAGGGTAAAACCAGTGCATAGACAACTGCTTTCCGTGCACTTGCATTTCATTTTTGAAAACAGTATATGCTTCAGTGTAAACTCCCTCTCCCACATTCAGGTTGAAACACTGCCCCATTTTACAGGAGATCTAATCTCCCAAACGCTGCCTGCAGGGCCCTTGGTCCTGACCTTCCTGGAGTGTACGGTGCCTCTGCATCTTCTCAGGACTAGCCAGCATTGAGTCCTGCCCAGGCTGCCCTTCACAGATAACCTTCCCACTGATTGTATTTAATGCTCAAAAAAGTAGTTTTTTTTTTTTTTTTTTGGTACCGGGGATCGAACTCATGACCTCGCACTTGCCAGGCAGGCGCTTAAGCCACTGAGCTAAATCCCTGGCCCAAAAAAAGTAGTTTCAATGTCTCAAGGAAGAGGCGGCTTTCCAGTCACCTCCTTCCTAGATTTCGCATACCTTTGGGTCAGAAGAGCAGGACAGAGCCCGCAAGGATGGACATGTTTGTGACAGCCACAACCCTAAGATCCAATGCTGGTGGGGCCTCAGCCGTGCTTTCAGGCACACTTTCTGCACACAGCGGCTCTGTTTCCCACTGTGCACCTGCTGGGAGGACCCTACCCCCACCCAACTTGCCAAGAAACCAGAGTCACTTGAGAGCGAACTTTATTGTACTTGTCGCTTAGCCACTAGACAGCAGCATGACAGGCCTGCTGCACAATATATACATATACACATATGTACACACAGACACACACCACAGCCCACACTCACAGCGTGTAACAACGCAAACCGTGCTTGTGAGTACAGTAAAGATGTAGCTCTTGCCAATTCCACAGGAGGATGATTCATGACCAAAATATAACAGACACAAGTCGGCCCTGGACCGCATGGGCTCACGGCACAGAACACTGGGAAAGGAATGAGATCAGCTACTTGGTACACCTCTCACAAACCCTCCCCATGGCAGGGTGTGCTGAGGGCACGTGGCAGGAGAGATCCACCCAGTTCTGCCACAGCACCTGGACCCTCTAGTGACAGCCTGCATGCCAGGGCCACCATCTCTCGAGACACCCAGGTGTACTGGCGGATGCTCCTCCAGCATGGGGTTCCCCTGAACAGACTGCCATGGGCTCAGCAGATCCATGGGTACTGCTGCCAGTGCAACTTGGTGTCAGACAGCTGGAGTTCTGACATTTTATGATTCAGGGTCTTTCTTCGACAAGTGCTCAAGGTCAAGTTTAACAACCGATGACACTGAGATGAAGTTTCCAGCTAACTACACTGAGTGCTCTGGTTTCTTTTTCTAACAGGTCCCACTGGGTGCTGGCTATATTAACTGAGCATCAGAGAACTAGGAAGGCTCATGAACAGTGAGCAGTAATATCTAAAGCAGTTTAAAAATAGAATAAAGCCAAAAGTAAGACAAGAAAAGATCACATCACTAAGCAAAAACAGAAATCTACACAGCAGCAGCAGCTCCCATGAGATGGCCTCACAGGTCTCTCCCACATTCGTCCTGCAGCTTAGAAGTGACCAGTGTTGCCAGGACCCTGAGGGACACCTGTGGCTCTGACAGGCTTCCATGCACACTGGCTGCAGCACTCTCCAGGCAATATACCCTGGCACCATCTGTACCCTGGGAGTGAACTCCTGCTATAGCCACCAGCACAGGAATCTGAGGAGTCAGGGGTCATTTCTGATTTGTTAGCACTTGGACAGGAAGTGGTACAAGCTGACTCCCCTAGTTATCAAAAGGGCTAAAACCAGGCAGGTCTAAGACCAACACAGTAAAACACTGATGAGGGGTTTGTGGCAAGATCAGGTGGTGGAAAGGATTCCCAACCTCGACATTCAGAGTTATCTCCAGCTGGGCCTTGGGCAATCACTGTCATCACCCTGACAACTGTCTTATTCATTTTCACACTTTCTACATGACTTCTTTAGCTTTACAAACTCCATAGGACACGGGGGGTAAGTGCTGCTCTCCCTCCCGAGCCACCACCCAGGGCTCTCCAGCTGAAGAGCTACCTAGCCAGGGTACCTGGGACATGAAGGAAGAGCCACAGAGCTACAGTCTAGAATGGCTGTCCCTGCAGACCCCAGCCAGGCCATCACCTTTCCACCTTGTCCACACTCTGAACCCGGTTCCTGGCCATTATGGGGAGGAACTACTCACTTTCTAATGATCTCTAGGAAGTCACAAAGGTTGACAGGTAGCCTTTCTGCAGACTCTCTCACTGCTTTTACACTGGGGTGGGCACACAAGGTATCCACTGTCTCACCTCCTGTTTCTAGGCAGGCCCAACAGCGTATTCTTATCCTTCCACAAGAGGTCTGATGTTACCAAATTATTTCGAACAAATCATAGATGAATGTTGCCCTAATGTCTTCATGATCATTTTAATGAGCAAAACAAACACATTCAAGCACCTGGTACTGGCAACCAACCAGCTCCTGGCCCATGTGGGACAGCAGCTTGGGGCTGCAGTGTCACTGTTCTCTAACCAGGCCAGGCTAGAGATCTTCAACCAGTGAGGCACTGTGAAGCATGTCTGGTTTGTCCTCACACTGCTGTTCCTTCCGGCAACTTCCTGTCACCCTTACCCTCCTCTCTGGATATGTTGGTGAGCTAGGACCAAGAATCAGCAGGCAGGGAGGAAAGTACTCTTCAGGAGCACACAAGTCACCTGGGCCATGGAGTCTCCATGTAAGCCTTCACTTCCTCTATCTCTACTGGAAATTGAGAGAACACCTGGCAATGAAAGGTCTGCAGGAATACAGCCCACTGGAATCTGGTCTAGCACAGGCAGGCAGGTAGCTCTGGTGGGGAGGGAACGCTCCAAATCTTGGTCCGTATGGGCACATGGGTTGCATCTCCTCAGCTTCCTGACCTGGGGCACACCCACAAGGTCTGGGGCACAGAGGGGAGAGACTGACTGCTAGTGGTTTACACAGCGGTTTGTGATCCAGCACTAACCTTCCAGGTTGGCTGATGAGCTGAGGCATCATTGCAGCCTCTCTGGGACCCAAACCTCTTGAGGCACCTTGGTTCCAGATACCTTCCTCCTGGAACCCAATATTCTTGCTCTGTTGAACCATGGAGGTAAAGATGGGGGAGAGGGTGAAAGGATGGGACACCACACTCTGGCAAACACAGAGAGGAGGGTGTCAGGGCCCAGACTTACACAACACTTCCTAGGTACAAGCAGCCACGGTCCATCAACCACCTGGACTCACAGACCCTCACACTATGACTAAGCAGATGCTATCACTTGCATTTTCCAGAAGCTGAAAAACAGATTTAAAAAACAGGTAAGTCTGAAGGAATGTGGAGTCTGAACTACAGAAGAGGGAGGAGAGACTATGGCCCCATCGATCCAGCTGTTGGCTTGGGAAAGGTACAGCAACACAGACAAACGACTTCCCCCACACTGGTGAGGGACATACCTCTAAGGAGAGGAACCTCGGTCCACTTGGCAGAAATGCAGGCTAAAGATGCTGTGCTGAGCACAAGTTCACCTTGGAAAGGGGGTTTCTTGCTTTCTATAGCAGATCTATCCACTGAAGAAACCTCACCAAGAAGCCAAGCAAATAAGGTGCAAACTATGTCCAACACAAATATTGCCAAAATGACTATGATGCTGGTGGTAGCTGGGAGGATGTGGCCCACTTCCTTTTCCAGCCAATGAGATCAGTGCCCTGCCTGCAGCCTCCAGGCCAGAGAGCAAAGTGTGGACCAGATTCCACCTTGGGACACCAAGGTCAAGATGGAGATGCAGCTCTTCCAGGCAGCACCTGCCTCCAGCCCTGGTGGGCACCAGGAAGCAAGGGGAGGCCTGTTCTTTCCTAGCCCAACTGGCCAGGTGGCACCTGGCAGCTGCAGTCAGCCCTTCCTGGACCAACCTGACTGAAAGCCCCAAGGAAGCTCCACTGTCCAGTTAATGTAGCTAGGCCATGGTATGTCCACAACACAGACACTGAACATAACCCATACATGCTATTAAAAAAGGAAAAACAGAGAAGACCGTAGCTACACTGCTTTAAATACTGCATGCTACGCACTTCATGTATCAAGGATTGATGGATGGGTGGGCGTAGAAGAGATGGGAGGGGCCTGACATGGCCAGGCAGGTCGGCCACTGCCTCCCCATCTCGGTGACTACAGTTCATGATTCTAAGGTTGCAGTGGCTGGGTGCTGATTCATCCTCTAATCACAGCTTTTCCTGAACTTAGTTGAACCCGTCAGTATGGTAGCTGGGGTGGGAGTCGGCCGTGAGCTGGGTGGTCTCTGTGGCAGATGCTGGCTGTATGATGACTGGCGTGTCTGTGGCCTCTGCAAAACAACCAAGCAGTCTCATCATACAAGGGCAGCATCGACACCATGTGCCCATCAATGGGGTCCTTGTGTCACAACACTTGGCCACCTGGACAGATGCTCAGAGGGGAGAGGCTACTTGCTGACCTCCACCCAACACACTTTCTTCAGCCCTCCCCACCTGCCTACTGCCCTCCCCACCTCTTGTTCCCTCAGATCTAAGGCTACCACAGTTCACGGGCAGGGACAGATCCCTGCACCTGCTTTACCTCAAGTGTCCACGTTCACACCTCAACAGTCCCAGCTGCCACCACAAACACTCGCGGCACAGTGTCAGTGCCCTCCTGTTTGACAAGACAGTTGACACTGTTCAGGGCCCATGCCAGCTCTGCCCCACACACACATACGGGTCCTGGGGCAGGAACTCACCCCTCTCATCAGACTGCAGCTGGGCCTCCAGGTCCTCAGGGGACACATAGAATTCAGTCTCTTCGCCCTCAGGGGCCTTAGGCTTGCATTTCCCGCAGCAGCAGTTGAAGCAGCAGCACAGGCAGCAGCAGCAGTAGCAGCAGGTGAGGAGGCCACAGAAGACAAAAAGGGCCTAGGGAGAGAACACTGCACTGCATGGCCTCCCAGGATCTCACAGGACACCATGCAAAGGACCTCCCTAAACAGGACAAGAGCAGCGGAGGGCATGTTCCGTGCTAAGGGTATGCTTTTCAGATGAGGATATACAAAGAAAAATCTTTCAAAGGGAAGGCAGGAGACAGAGCAGTAATTTTATAGATGGGACCTTGGGCTCACCAGTAAGGGCAGCAATGGGCTTGCTACAACTAAGAATCATGGGATAATTCAAACTTGGACTTACATATAGTAGACAAATAAAAAACAAGAAAGTTAATTAAAAAACAAAACAAATGATGGATGTCAAGAGTTTCTGATGTTAGATTTCAAGGTATCTTCCCATTTCCTGGCAACAAAAAGTCTAAGCATGTCATCCTGAAAAGGGTTGTTTCCTCCCTTGATCTTCTTAAGAACTCAGAGACACACATGAGAGAAACCCTCCTGGTATAAGTGGTTCAGCATGGACCTTGCTGGATGGATGTGTGCTGTGCGGACTGGCAGCCATGCCAGCTACAACCTTTGCCCACTGCAGAGAAACAGGAGGACTGCTATATGCCTGAGACCATATCTTAAAGAGTGTGGAGTGTGTCTGAATCAAATGCACTAATATTTTTTTGTTTTTTGTCTCACTATGTAGTTCAGGCTGGCCCTGAACTCACAGCAATCCTCTTGCCTCTGTCTTCCAAGAGCTGGTATCATAGGTGTATGCCAGGCTTGCCAAGATCCCTTAGTGTCTGCAATTCTACTAGGTATGAGATAAGTATCTTAGTGCCCTCAGGACTTGGGAGCTTGCTGCCCAGTCCCCTCCTCACCTTGGCCCACCAGCTGGAGAGTACAAAGTAGGTGTTGACATTCTCTTCCCCAAACTGCTCAGCCACGTAGAGCCCCAGAGAGCCATACTTGTCATAGATGTTTCTTTTTGTGGCATCTGTCAGGATGGCGTGGGCGTTGTTGATCTCCTTAAACTTGTCTGCGGCCTCTGGGTTATCAGGGTTCTTGTCTGGGTGATATTTCAGGGCAAGTTTCCTGCAAAGCAAAACCATTTCCTGGGTCTAACTTGTTCTGACATTTCATGTTCATCCACTGGTGGATCCAAAAGAAGAAATACCTACCCATGACTATCTCAGTGTCCAAAATTTTAGAGGTCTGATGTCAGGGTCAAAAGAAAGCTGCAATTATTTCACGGCAAATCCACCCTCCCACCCCACCTTCAGAGGAGAGTCCTAAGTACTGAATGCCAGGCACGGCAGATAGAATTCACTTCTGCTAACTTCAAGCAGCGCAGAAAGAAACCTTAACACTGACCCCTAGCGCCCCAATCGCCTTACTACATACTTGCCAATAAAGCCATTCGTAGGAAGGATGCAATAAT
>PVJX010018838.1:11889-28934 GCA_004027295.1 Dolichotis patagonum
TTATTTTATTTTATTTTATTTTATTTTATTTTATTTTATTTTATTTTATTTTATTTTATTTTATTTTATTTTATTTTATTTTATTTTATTTTATTTTATTTTATTTTATTTTATTTTATTTTATTTTATTTATGTATTTAGTCTTTTTGAGACAGGATCTTGCTATGCAGTTCAGGCTGGCCTTGGGCTCTCTTTGTAGCCCAGGTTGATTTCGAACTTGCAAACAATTCTCCTGCCTCAGCCTCTCAAGTGCTGGTATTACAGGAGTGTGCCACTATGCCCGGTTTGTTTTGCTTTTGAAAATAGGATCTCGTCACATAATTGAGGCTGGCCTCAAACTCGTAGTGATCCTCCTACCTCAGCCTCTCAAGTGCTGGGATTATAGGCATGTGTGAAAGAGAGAAAGAGAGAGAAAGAGGAGGAGGAAGAAGAAGAAGAGGAGAAGGAGGAGGAGGAGGGAAGGAAGGAAGGAAAGAGAAGAAAAATCAGTGGAAATATCTGAGTTAGAGATGTCGTGTATGTGTGTGTGTGTGTGTGTGTGTGTGTGTGTGTGTGTGTGTGTCGTGTGTGTGTCACTGAGGTTTGCACTGAGCTACACTCCCAACCTGTTTTGTTTTTCACTTGGAGATAGGGTTTTGTTAACTTGTTAAATTGGCCAAACTGGGATCAAACCTTGAACCTGCCACTCTTCTGTTTGTCTCCTGGCTGGAGTGCTGGGATTACAGGTGTGTTTCATCGTGCCCTTTGAAAATTTTTTTGAGACAGGATTTCATTAAGATGTTAAGGTTGAGGTTGAACTTTCAATCCTTCTGTTCCAGAATGCTACCTGGCATGCCTGGCTTCTAATGGCTGAATTCTTGAAATTCAGTCTGAAGACCATGACAGAGCACACTGTCAACGCTGTAAACATGTGTGGCTTTTAATCCCGCAAAGCCCTGGCTGTGCCAGAAACCTCTCAACAGGCTCAGCTCCAATTCCTTGTGGAACGGTACGTAGCTCTAACATTCAAAGTGTTCAGTTTTTGTTGCTAAGAGAACATTATTGCCACAACAGTTATAAGCTGTAAGGGGCACACCATACATACAGATACACGAAAGAATCATTACCAGAACCTCCCTTTTCACCAGTTCTTGGTAAAATTGAGATTAAACCACTTGAAGGCTTGTGTCCTCCTGGAAGGGCAGAGGGTCTTGCTTGGCCACTCACCGATAGGATTTCTTAATGTCATCTGAGGTTGCATTCTTGTCCAACCCAAGAACATGGTACAGTGATTCTCCAGAGGTAGAAAGTGAACGTTGCCTCTGATCTGCCATAGTAGGTTAATCTACAAGAGAATAATAAAGGAAAACATCAAGTACAGGTAAAAATTCCAAGTGCAGAGTTGACAGAGTGTATTTCATACATTGTTTAAAGCAAAATTAGTTAAATTTAATTAAACAAAAAACAAACAAGCTGGGCGTGGTGTTGCACTCCTGTAATCCCAGCACTTGGGAAGCTGAGGCAGGAGGATCACTGCAAATTCGAGACCAGTGTGGGCTACAAAGTAAGCCCGAAGCCAGCCTGAACCAAATAGCGAGACCCTGTCTCAAAAAAGGAAACAAACAAAAACAAACCAACAATGGCTTATAATGTGTGCAAACAGATTCCAACCCATAAAGGAGCAGGGGAGCAGTTCCAGCTGGGGGGATGTGTCTACATACTGTATGCAAAGGGGCACAACACTGCTGCCCAGCTGACATGCCTAGTACATTAAAGATGTGTACTGCACTCCCAGAGCAACCTCTCCATGCAAAGTATGAAGACGGGCTGGGGCTCTAAGGGCCTCAGTGGTAGTGCACTTGCCCAACAACCTAGCATCCACAAGATCCCAGGTCATCTGCAACATTTTGAAAAACAAACAAAAAACCTTAAACAGAAACATCTAGGAAGGATGGCCAGAAAGCTTAAAAGAAAATGCTAAAGAAACTCTAGAAAGTCAAATTTTGCAAAACATGGGGGAAAAAACAAAATAAATGAGTAAACTTAAACATCAATAATGAAATTCAGACCAGGCGTGGTGGTGAATGCTTGTAATCCCAGCACTCGGGAGGCTGAAGCAGGTGGAACACCACATATTTGAAGCCAGCCTGGGCTACACAATGAGTTCAAGGCCACCTTGAACACACAGCAAGACCCTGTCTCAAAAAAGTTATCTAATCTAAAAAGAATTAAACTAGAAACTCAAAGGTAAGACAGAATATATATATACCTCAAGAATTTGATATTGCTAGGTGTGGTAGCACACACTAGTATAGGTAATCCTAGCACTCACTCTGGGAGGATGAGGCAAAAGGACTGAAAGTTTGAGTTCCTCCTGGGCAAATGAGTGAGATTCTACAAATATATAAACAGAAAGGGAAGGGGGAGAGGTAAGGAGGGGAAGGAGGAAAGAAAAGAGAGGAAGTTCAGTGTAAAATCCTTGGGTTCAATTCCTAAAAACATACTTCCAAATAACGTGGAGTTCAAGGAAGAAATCACAGCCAAACATGGTGGTGCATACCTTTAATCCCTGCATTCCGACAGGCTGAAGCAGGAGAACTGCAAATTCAAACCCAGACTGGATAAGAATTTTCACTGTTGGGTTTTCCCTGGGTCTCAGGTCTTGGACTCTAACTGAACTATACCATGGACTTTGCTGTCTTTGGCATGCTAACTAGATTGTGGGACTTAATTATGTAAGCCAATCCCTAATGTTATATCTATATATATCTATACATCAGGGATCAAACCCAGGGCTTTGATCATACTAGGCAAACACTGAGCTATATACTCCCAGTCATAAATTTCCTTTTAGATATAGATATGGGTACCAAAACTCTTTTTCAGGAGAACACTAATAAGACATATTCATCAAGACCCTATATAGGGGACTGGGGATTTAGCTCAGCGGCGTAAGTGCCTGCCTTGCAAGCATGTAATCATGAGTTCGATCCCCGGTACTGATTAAAACAAACAAACAAACAAACAAACAAAAACTTATATAAAGCTAGAAAACAGGGAAAAATCCAGAAAAAAATCGAAGAAGGAAATAACAAATGAAAATAACAGGAAAAATCACAATAAACATGTTAAGAGAACTTCTTGAGATGGAGCAGGGCGGCCTTCAGGACAGGACTTAGGTAGGATTCTAGTTGCTGCCTAGAATGAGCCTTGGTTCCTTCTGCTCTCTGCCCACAGGATCTAAACAGATGGTACACTGTGTCTAAAGACTCAAAATGTGTGCCAAAAAAATTCTCTGAGATATCATCCTATGTATCTCTTCACCTGGTTGTATTCTTTAAAATATTCTTTGCAATAAGCTGATAAACATATATCCCTGAGTTCTGTCAGCTCTGTAGCAAATTAATGGACTCTAAGCTGGAGGTTATAGAAGTCCAGACTTACAGGCAGTTGGTCAGAAGTACAGGAAAACCTGAGGCTTGTGGCTGGCAGTGTGCAGGACTGTGCCTGCCCTGGTGGGATGCTATCTCCAGGAGGACAGTCAGAACCTAAGAATTGGATCATGCCTAGTTGGTGTCCACCAGTTCACTGACCACTTATAGTTAGTGTGTGGGGAGACACACACATGTGGTCATGGAAGTCTCTACTGACTGTTTGAAGTATATGAGAAACTGAGTTTACTCTTTTCTTGTATCTTTACACAGACTGACCAAAAAGAACAAGAGAACAGAAGTCAGCAACATGGGCAAAGAGTTCACTGCAACAATCATACAGGCATGAAGAAGTAAGTGAATATGCCAGACAACTACCTGCCAAGAAACCAGGAAAGACAAACAAACAGACGTACCTTGATTTTTTTTTTTTTTCAGACTGGTACCTTGAAAATACATTTTACTGAAACTGACACACAATAAAGCAGAAAATCCAAATAGCCCTGTATGTTGACAAAATTAAATGTGTAATTTAAAAAACTGTCACACAACAAAATTACAGCTGGGTATGGTGGCAAACAACTGTAATCCCAGCATTCTGGGAGGTTAAAGCAAGAGAAGTCAAAATTGGAGGTCAGCTTGGATAATAGAGTGACTCAATGAGGCTATCTCAAAATTTAAAGAAAGATATAGCAGCACAATTTGTAATAGCCAGATCTTGGAAACAACCTAAGTGCCCACCAACTGAGGAATGGATAAAAAAGTTGTGGCATTTTTATGCAATGCAGTACTGCTCAGTTATAAAGAATGAACACATTGAGATATTTATAAATAAATGGACACAACTTGAGACCATACTCATAAGCAAAATAAACCAGACTCACATGTGTAAATACCGTATAGTCTCCCTAGTATGAGAGTTGATAAGAGTATATAAGATTTTATGGTAAGCATGAGTCCCCATCTCATAGCTTTGAAGCCTTTCAATGTTTTCATTCATCAGTTGGAACGGTTTTATTCTGTTTTGTTTGACTATATCATGCGTGATGGTATGAACAGCTGGTTTTTTTTTTGTTTGTTTTTGTTTTTTTTTGGTACCGGGGATCGAACTCACAACCTTACGCTTGCCAGGCAGGCGCTTAAGCCACTGAGCTAAATCCCCAGCCCGAACAGCTGTTTTGAAGAAAACAAAACATTATGACAGCTACTGCTGATTTAATATCATCCTTCTTAGTCTACTACCATTGGTTCTATCTATCACATTGTCTTTTTTTTTTTTTTTTTTTTTTGGTACCAGGGATTGAACTCATGACCTTGTGTTTGCTAAGCAAGCACTTACACCAGTGACCTAAATGCCTGGCCCATCACATTGTGTCTTATTGGGATTTGAATATGTGTGATAGTATAAAGTTTTTTTTTTTAAATCAAAAATGAGATATTATAGTACCCATTGATCATTCTCTGTTGTTCGGTTCAGAATGCCCTGTAATTCCTTCACTCTTTGAATGGTTTTATAATATTTTGTTATGTTTGATATTATTGTATTTGAAACTATGCTCAACTATAGCAGAGAAAGACATATTGTGATAGCTACGGTTAATGTCTGGTTGTCTTAATGTAAAGTACTGTGTTGCCTATGTTGTCCTGTTCTGATCTGCCCTCTTTTGTTTTATTCTCTTTAAAATAAAAAATTTAAAGGAAGAGAAAGAGAGCGAACACACGCAAACGAGCACATGAAGGGCTGGGGATGTAGCTCAGTGGTATTTTTTTAAAAAGGCTGATATGAAGATTTTCATTAGTTTTATTTTCTTTCTTTCTTTTTTCTTTTTTCTTTTTTTTTGGTACCGGGGATCGAACTCACAACCTTACGCTTGCCAGGCAGGCGCTTAAGCCACTGAGCTAAATCCCCAGCCCCATTAGTTTTATTTTCAATTCTAGAACTGGGCACTATAATTCCATAAAAGAGAACAAGAGTTTTGAGGGTGAGAGCAAGGTGTAGGTTTTGCAAACAAAGGAAGGCGTGGAAGTTTAGTAGGCGCCTAGAGACTGGGCCAGCAGAAGTTCAATGGGTAACAGCTGGGTAAAGCTTGGAACCTGTGTCTTCATTCCTGCTTCAGTCTTCCAAGTACTGGGATTACAGGCGTGTACCACCAACTCAGCTTTTTTTTTGGTGCCGCAGATCGAACTCATGACCTAGTGCTTGCCAGGTAGGTGCTTATGCCACTGAGCTAATTTGTCTTTGTTTTATAAACTCTGGGTCAGCTCCCTGGCAGGCATGTTAATCACACATGTTTAAACATGTTCACACACGTTTGTAAAAAGTGTATTCAAGATTGATTATACCTAGTTCACCGAGCCTGCCTCATTACCCTTCAAAACTGAAGGCACCAAGAAAAGAGTAACCAGTGTCCTCTTCAGGTTTTGTGGACACCTAATCTCCAGCTTTTACAACATGCAGTTTCAGATTCACTGGAGCACTGGTGGCAATGTGTTTTTAAGACAAAAGATATTAATGTATGAATTGTTTTTTCTAAACTAAAACTCATATTCAGGTTTAACTGCAGTGCTGGCACACTGCCACAAATAAGTGGGTTTTGGTTGCAGTATGGGCGTTTGTCTCCAAAGGTTCACCATCCTTGCCTTGAAGTACGCCTGTCTCCAGCCTCTACCCTAAGCCTGTACCCATCTGGAGCCTGGCAGGCCATCCCATTAGGAAGTCATCCCAGGTTGGAGCCATCATACTATGATGGGAACCAAGTGTCCCTCCAGTTTGAAGGTCCTCTCAGGACTTCAAAGAATCTATCCTGAGATACTACTGACTGAACAGAGCACAACTTGCCCAGGCATCGCCTATGCTGCCACAGCAAGAAAAACCTTCAGCCCTTGTTTTTGTTCTCCTCTTCTGTAAAACCTCAAAGTTTGTATCAGCCCTGAGATGGCAGACTTGAACCTCTGTATCTGTGCTTCACAGTGTGTTCGTGATGAGCACAGCTCCTGTCCCATCCTTCCCTAAAGCTCTACTCTTTGACTGGTATTATGGCAGAGGTGGCTAAGCCTGAGGACCCCTCAAGTCCCAGAACTCTGGCAGCAGACGCAGAAACAATGAGAAAAAGGTCAAAGTTAACATCCTTGTAAGGAAGCGATAAGGAAACAGAACCACAGGAAAACTCTTGGTTACTAGCCAGGTTTCTCTCCATAGTGGTGAAATGATGTCATTTTGTTAGAAACGGGAATATGACAAAATGCTTACTCTTTCCACTTCTTTTTTGGGTGGTGAGCAGGGATAAAGATTGAACCCTAACCCTCACACCACACCATACCAGATAAAGCACTGTACCATGGAGTTACAAATCCAGCCTAACTCTTTCCACTCCGATTTCACATAGTTCTGCCAGGCACAGTGGCGCACACCTGTAATCTCAGCTACTGGGTGACAGAGCTCAGAAAGGGACACTCACAATCTTAAAAATGTGCAGGCTGCATTTTACTGAGGTTACAGAGCATATGGCAGTAAGCAACAAGCAGTCCCCTGAAGACATGCCAGCAGATAGGTCAGAGAACACATCAGCAAGCATCCAACTCACCCCTCCACCCTCAAAAGCTTGCCAAAAAACACTATTTAAAAAGTCTCAGCCTGCAACAGACATTTTCTCTTCTGCTCACATAGAGAGGCCCCACTCAGGTTTAGCAATAAATAGTCTGAACTGCTGAGTCTCCCTTTTCTGCTCACTGGAGAGGATAAAACAAGAGGATCCTGAGTTTGAGGCCAGCCTGGATCACAAAGCAAGTTCAAAGCTGGGCTGGACTGCATGACTAAACTCTGTCCCCCAAAACAAAACAAAATAAAAAATCAGAAACAACATTGTTCTAGGATTACTGAACAATGTAATTAAAAAAAAAAAAAACCAGCAGAACTAGGTGTGGTGACATACACCTGTAAGGGAGTCTAAGGGAGGAGGACCACCGTAAGTTCAAGGCCAGCCTGAACTACATAGCAAGACCCTGTTTCAAAAAATGAACAAACAAGATTTTAAGAAAGAAAAGACACAAGAAGAAAGAAAGACAGACAGCAAGAGTGGTGGCATCAAAAGCTGAAGAAATACCGAATGCCAACAAGAGCATCCCCTTGCGTGGCAGCCAGGGCCACACTTGTTTCTCCACAGTGTAACAATAACACACAACAGGATGTCAGAACTGACAGGAGGAACCAGCTCCTGTATCACGGCAATCTACAGGTGACAAGACTCCCTCCCACTCAGTTGACTGTGGCTGATGTAAGAAAAAACATAAACACAAGGCACTAGGGTTTAGTTCTCAGCACCACAAATTTAAAAATAAAGAAAAATAAAGAGAGAGAGCAGCTCTTTCAGGGCAGGTATAATGACACACACAAGTCTGAATCATGAAGAACTAAAGTCACTTCAGAATCTGAACCCACACCCAAGGGCATCCAACCTGCTGGCCTCCGCAAGCCAGGGAGACTGACAATCAACCAGGCTACCTGCCAGGCTTAAAGACAGGTGAGATGTGTTGGTGGACAGAAAACATAATGAGTTTTTTTATTTTATTATTTTATTTTATTTTTTTGGTACCGGGGATCGAACTCATGGCCTCGCACTTGCCAGGCAGGTGCTTATGCCACTGAGCTAAATCCCCAGCCCAAGTTTTTTTATTTTTTTATTTTGAAGGTAGTAAAGTACAACAGAACAAAGCCAATCGAGGGAATGCAGTGAAACTGCTATAGCACTTTGGGGCAGGATACCAGTAATAGGTACCATAGTAGATCTCGTTATCTTTACAATAGTCCATTCAATCAGGTATAGCAAAATCAAACCAGAAACAGAACACTATAAAACCTATCAAAACAGAATACTGAATAGAGCAAAACATTAATCAGAACAAAGCAAAAACAATGAAACAATATTTGCCTTCAAAGAGATGATAGAAAGAAATCCCCTATATTTGCTGTACTGCATACTGCCATCCTCCCAAGAGATGCTCAGACAGCTGGTTCCCAGTTGCTAAGGGGGGGTGGGGGGAGGAGGGGATATTTGCTTCTCAGCTCTCGTGCCAGTAGGCTCACGGCTGTTTACCAGCAAGGAGGGCATGTTGCTTTTTTGTTCAGAACCCTAAGTTCCAAAATGAGTTTAATGGCTGTCCAAGAGGTTATAGGCTTCAGAATCAGGATGCGAGGGTTCTCAGCCCAGTTCTGAAAGTTTCTAGCTGTCTGGCCAAAGACGGGTCTCTGCTGGGCTAAGTCCCCTCACCTATGCACCAGAACAAGAGCTCTGTCTGCCTCAAAGGAGCCAGAAGACTCCACCAGAAGCAGGTACTACAAACGCTGGTAAAGCAGTGCATGCCAGTCAACCTTTTCAGATTTATTTATTTTTGGTTTTCAGAGACAGGCTGTTGCCACATCATTCAGGCTTGCCTTGAACTTACTATGTAGCCCAGGCTGGCCTGGAACTCCTGGCAATCCTCTTGCCTGAAGTGCTGGAATTACAGGTGTGTACTGCAACCCCTGGCCAGTATCTGACATTTTCTTTTTCTTTCTTTTTTTTTTTCTTGTCTTTTTGAGACAGGGTCTAGCTATGCAGTTAAGGTTGGGCTTGGGCTCACTTTGTAGCCCAGGCTAGTTTTAGACTCGCAATCATCCTCCTAACTCAGCCTCCCCAAGTGCGGGGATTATAGGAGTGCGCCACCTCACCCGGCTATTCTGACAACTTCTGAGTCAACGAGGTGTTACAATGAACCCAAAGAACAAAGAGCTCCTAGAAAAAAATCTAGTCAGTGAGACCTGGATCCTAAAGGGTAGTCAGAAATGGAAATCAGGGTTAACAAGTGTGTAAACAGGCACCAAACCCATAGAAATGCAAGTACTGAGACTGAAGAATCGTGGAAAATATTTTAGAAGTATCACAAACTCAAATGAAAGGAGACAGAGAGGGCAAGAATATGTAATTTCCATGTCTTCCAGCAGCAAGGGGTGAGGATGCTGTCTAAAATCAGACCTGGGGTGGGGATGTACCTCAGTGGCAGAGCATATTTGCCTAGGATATGCTGGGTCCTAGGTTCAAGTTGCAGGATCACAAACAAAAACAATGACTGTAAGTATAGCTGAGATGCTGAAGATAATATACTCATGTAAATAAAAACTAAGAAATCTAGGCAGAGAAAGACAAGGTATAAAAGTAACTATGTAAAGCTAGGTGTGGTGACACATGCCTATAGGCTAAAGCAAGACTTTTTTTTTGTACAGGATTGAATTCAAGACCTTGCGCTTGCCAGGCAGGTTCTGTTCCACTGACCTATATCTATATCCCCAGCCCTGAAGAGGGAAGATCTAAAAATGAGCCCAGTCTGGGCAATCCAAGTGATTTAGCAAGACCCTGTCTCAAAATATAAAGAAGGCCTTGCGATGTAGCTCACTGGGTTCAATTCCCAGTACTGTGGAGAAAAAAAATTCAATATACAAAATAAAATGCATCTAAAAGAGCTACACAGTAGAATGGGATAACGGAAAACACTTAGCCCAAAGATACATCAGAGCAAATTATCCAATCTGAAGAACAGAGAGGAAAAAAAAACTGTTAAAAATTCAGTGGAGCCTTGGTGTCCATCCAGTAAGACAACACCAGAAAGATATTACAAGCATAACTAGAGTCCAGGAAATGGAGCCATGAAATGGGGTTGAAAATACAGCTGTCAACTCTCCAAATTGGGTGTGAACAAAAAGATTAAAGATTCAAGAAATTCAGAATACTCCAAGCAGGAAAAGTCACACCCAAGCACATGATAAATAGCTGAAATTAATGATCAAGAAAACCTTGAAAACACCCAGAGAAAACTGTTATTTCCACAGGGAGCAATTCCAATTATGCTCTATTCAACAGAAATTATGAACACTCAAGTCAGTATTGCATCTCTTCAATGTACAAAGATTAAAAAACGTGGCAGGGATATGGGTGTACCTCAGAGTGCTTGCTAGACTTTGTGTCCTGGCATCATATTACCAAAAAAAAAAAAAAAAAAAAAAAAAAAAAAAGTCAAAACAGATTTCAATTTCTAGCAAAATTATCTTCAAACACAAAAATAAAACAAAGACATTTTCAAATAAAGAGAAGCTCAGAGAACTCACAGCAAATAAATGCCAAGGAAAATAATCTAGGCTAAAAGGAAATGATTAAAATAGAATCCTAGATTTTGAGGAAAGAATGAACACCACTAAAAATGATAAATATCTAGGTATGAGGCCATTTTTTTTCTTTTAAAAAACTACACAATAGCCTAGCATGGTGGGATGCGCCTATAATCCTAGCCTATAGGAGGCTAAGGCAGGAGGATCATGAGTTCAAGGCCACCAGAAATTATACAATGAGATCTTGTCTCAAAAAACCAAAGCCAAAGCCCCCCAAAATCAAGCAAACCCCCAGGAACACAGGAGTAGATGCACACGTTTGTTTTGTTGAGACATTCTTGCTACATAGTTCAGACTGGCCTTGAGCTCACTGTGTAGTCCAGGCCAGTCTCAAACTTATGGTAATCCTTCTGCCTCAGCCTCCCAAGTACTTAGAGGCAGGTGCTACCATGTTTGGTTAACATCAACTTTTTATTTGCTACTGGTACTAGGGCTTGAACCCAAGGCTTCATGAACTCTAGGCAAGTGTTCTGTTACTGAGTAACCTCCCTAGCCCTCTTTAAATTTTATTTATTTTTGCAGTATTGAGGACTGAACCCAAGGAACACTAAGTTACATTCCCAGTTCCTTTCATTGTTGTATTTTGATTTTTTTATTTTGTTTTGAGACAGGGTCTTATTATGTGGTTCAGGCTGGCCCTGAATTTGAAACAGTCCTCCTGCCTCAGTCTCCCAAGTGCTGGGATTACCGGAGTACCCCACCATGCCCTGCTTATTTTTGAATTTTGAGATGGGGTCTCACTAAATTGCCCAAGCTTGCTTCAAATGTGAGATTCCCCTGGGTCAGCCTACTCAGTAGCTGGTCTTCTAGGAATGTGCCACTATGCTAGTTTATCATTTTTCCTAAACTCACCTTAATTAATTTTTAGATTCCTGAGGCCTATGTTAAGATCTACCTGAACTTGCTATTTTATGAACCACCACAAGTTTATTTCATCTTCATTCTAGGAGAGAGATCTCAATATTTACTATGAAGCTTTTTCAGTAATGTCATTTTTAAAAAAACAAAAAGATCACATTCTGCAAACCTGGTATGCCTTGGCAGGTGCTGCTGCACAAGGCATGAGGGCTCTAACATGCAGCTGGACGGACAAGATCACAGACATGCAGTAGACTAGGAACTCTGGAGCTGGCTGGTATTCGGGAGACCCAAGAGGGGTTTCCTTGAGTCTCACCTTGCCATGAACCTAGGTCTTCATCCCATTAGTGGTATGAGGTCCCTAGCTCTCTGCCTTGCTCTACAAGACCCATCTGCATGCAAGACCAACCCATCAGCAGGTCCTTTCCATCACTGCACTCACAGTACTTCCTGGTCTGAATGGTGCATCAGTGTTGTTACTGTCAGAGAAAGAACAGACTTGTCACACATCCTGCCATTCCCTCTTCACCTTCATCTTACCCTCCTCCCTGTTCATGTCTATACCTCAGAACCCCATGCAGACAGACATCCCTGCCCTTGGAAATGGTTCCTGGCCACACAGCAATGTCTACCATCTGCGTGGAGCTGTCCTAGCCTTGTGAGCTGTGCCTGCATTTGTCAGAGTTCATCACTCATTTGTTCAACAAATGTACACAAAGTATGTACTGCGGATCATGCTGTTCTCAACACTAGGAATTCAGCAGTGATAAAATAAACACACACAAGTCCCTGCCTACACAGGCTTGCAGTCTAGTGCCACACCTGTGCTCCTGAGGTAACACTCAGATCTTCAGGGAGGGATGGGGATGAAGCGCAGCAGCTGAGCACTTTGCTAGCAGCTTTAAGGCCCTGTGTGTGATTCCCAGTCCAGCTAAAAGATCTCAGGAAAAGAAAACTTGCAGTTCCTACTCCTGTATTTCCAGGTTCACTCTCAGCACTCAGAGCTACTGCTCAATTCAATCTGCTGTTGGGGAAAAGTTGTCAAGTCAACTTCCAAACATCTTAAAAGGAAGTGTTTTTTAAACATTTTATTCTGTAATATTTGATACACAGAAAAATATGGAATATATAAAAATTATGATGTATACTGAAAAATAAACACCATGATTCCATAACCAATTTAAAAACCAGAAAAGCAGGTGGGTATATTTCAATGGTAGTATTTGCCTAGCAGTGTACTGCAAAAAATAAAAACTAGCACGGTATCAATAACCCTATAGATCCCCACGTTCACTCCATACATACTAACTTAATGTTCAGTACTGTTTTTAAAAAATTACCTCTTACATTTATCCTTATATACAAGTTTAGTTTTTTGAACTTAAAAGTACTAACACTATATGCAACTCACATAGGCTATTTGTTTATGGAGACAAAGTCTTATTATGTAGTGCAGGCTGGCCTTATGTAGCTCAGACTTGCCTTGAACTCACAATGATCTCCTGCCTCATCCTTTTGAGTAATGGGATTACAGAAGTGGGCCACCATCCCTGGCTAGGGGCCTTCTTTCAAAACTCAATGTATTTCTAAGATTTTTTCTTGTGAGATGTAGCTAGAATTCATTTATTCATTTGCATTTTGGGTCAAATTTCATTTAATGATGAATCCACAACTCACTGCTTATCTACTGAGAGACAGTTGGGACATTCTTAGCGTTTGCTACAACAAGCAGTGTTGCTCTGAACACTCCTAGGCTCACAACACAGTGGCTCAAGTGCAGGGTGCTCGAGGACTGCTGAGCTGCACAGGAGTCAACAGAGAGACAAAGTGAGCCAGCCAGCTCAGTGACAAGCTAACAGCACAGAGAACTCTTGCCATTCTGACTTTACTTGGAAACTGCAAAGCACAACCACAAAGAAGAATAGGACTCTATGCACCTATTATATTCACCTCACTACATAAGCAGTGCATGCCTCCAGTTACCCTGGAAGCTGAGGCAGAAGAATTGTGAGTTTGAGTTTGATATGTTGCATAGGCAACATAAGCAACAGCAAGACCCTTTTGCTCAACAAAAAAAAAAGGGGGGGGGAGTAATTTACTTATAGCCAGGCATGGTGGCACACACCTGTAATCCCAGCATTTGGGAGGTGAAGCAGCAGGATTGCTTTAAATTCAAGGCCAGCCTGAGCTAATAATGAGTTCAAGATCCATCTGTACTACACAGAAGAACCTGCCTCAAAAACAAACAAAAAGCTAGCTAGTGTGATGCTTATCAAGATTTCATGATTTGCTGAAGAGGATGACTATCGAATAATTAGGGATCCTTTAGTCTTTCCCCTTAAAAAAAAAAAAACAGTGAAAATAATGGGGACTTCCAGGAAGTTGGTGGAGTGGCAAGCAGCAACAAACCGTCACCTCCAAGATTTGAGATTGAGACACTGGAAAATAACTATTTAGGAAAGAAAAGGAGGGAGGTTGATCCCTTGGACCCAGGGAGGATTTGAAGGGCTAACTGGAGTTCTTTAAAAATTTTTGCCCCTTAGGGAATGGATATTTACTATATATAATTTCCTGATTTTTTTTAGATTTCATTATCTAACTACAAATCTTATACCCATGTTTAAAGACAAGCTTAATAGCTATTACAGTTTGTCATTTTCCAGTCTGAGCTTCATGTTGTTATTACTGATTATACTACTTCAGCCAAGGTGACATAGTTGTTGTGATCAAATGATCTTCCTTGTATGTCAATATCTAGATTATCTGGGGGTCATAAACATTACTATAATCCAGTACCAGAGAACTAGGTGCTAGGCCAAACAGGGAGCAACCTTTCATCCCTAATAAATTGAAGAGGCAGGATCCTAGGACAGACTCAAAAGCCAAAAGCCAGCAACATCTAGAAGACATCTGTGAAAAGTACATAGTCATTTCCTAAAGAGGTCTCTATACTAATAATAAAGCTACTTACTACTGTGGGAGACCAGGGGAGAATTAGGGCCTAATTGGCCTCCTGTGTGAACACAAAGGAGAAAAATATGCAGAGATAGTGGCACACTGCAGGTTCTAAGGAAGTTTACAGAGCTGAGATTATGTTGTTTACCTGAGCAGGTACTAATGGATATGAGAAAGCGCATGTATCTTGTGTTACTTTAATTGCTCGTACCCATGTCTGGGTGAATAAAAGCAGGACAAGGCAGAGACTCAGGGTTCCTCTGCCCACTAGAGGCAGAGCCTCCAGCTGCAGCATGCTAAACTGACTCTATCTATGCATCTGTTATGGTTTGTGTCTGGATGTCCCCCCAAAGCCTCATGTGGTCATGGGGACAGGCTTCTAGAGTTTGTGAATGATTCATGGTCCAATGCTGGAATTATGGGTGTGAGTGTTATACCCAAGTGGTGTGGTCTATATATAAGGGACAGAAAGAATCTTCTCTCCACATGTTCCTCCCCTTTTGCTGTAGCTGCTTTGGTTGCCTTCAGCTGCCATGAACTGTTGCCCTCTGCCATGCCACCCTGCCTTGGACCCAGCAGATTATGGACTGAAACCTCTACAAACTGTGAGCTAAATAAGCCTTTCCTACCTTGATTTTGGGTATTGGGCATTTTGTCTCAGGAGTGAGAGAAAAGTAATAACCAAAGCAGTGTCTTTGACCCTCATTCACCCCTTAGTAGCCTAGTAGCCTAGGTCCCTACAAGTGGCAGCTTGGGTGGGGAAAGCAGGACTGTTTCCCCATGCGTGCCACCCGCAGGAAAGGGACTTGGGATCAGCAGGTGTAGGCTGATCTCCTACATATCATAAGCAATTTACAAACCTCAATACAGAAAACAAATACACACATACACTCAGAAAGTGAGAAAACACAGAAACAAGGTGCAAGACATAAGCCCCAACTCATCCAAGACAAATCAAAGGGGGCACTGAGGTAGAAGAAATCAAAAGCCACCCAGCTGCATTTTATGAAATGGTAGCAGTGAAAGTAACAAAACAGATCAATAAATCTCTTGACAAAAACAGAACAGCTAGGGCTGGGAGTTTACCTCAGCAGTGTAAGCACCTATCTGGCAAACATGAGGTCATGAGTTCGATCCCGGCACACAAAAAAAAAAACCCCAAAAACAAAAAACAGCTAATTAAAGAGACAACAATTATAACAAAGGAAATGATTACTGAATCTAGAGTAGATACAGATTTTTTAAAAAAGAGGGCCTTCTGAAATATACAGAAACCATGAATCCTCAACACAGAAAAGATCTGGATTCCACAAAAAAGGCTCAAATAGAAATCCAGGAGATTAAAAATTCTACTGAAAGTATACACAGTAGAGTCAACCAATGTGAAGACAGGATATCAGATCTAAGGGCCAGGTATGGTGGCACATGCCTATAATCCCAGCACCTGGAGGCTAAAGGAGAAGTGTCATGAGGTTGAGCCCAGCCTGAACTACATTAGGAGACCCTGCATAAAAATTTTTAACAAATCAGATCTAGAAGAAAGAGCTGTGGATGGTAAGCATCAAATGAAAGGCTTCTTAAAAATAGCAAGGGATCATGAAAAATCATTCCAACAGCTGCTAGACCATTAAAGAAGACTTATATAAGATTAACTGGAATCACTGAAATCAGAAGACAGCACAAACAGCATCAACAAACTATTCACAGAAGTAATAGCAGAAAACTTTCCAAGCATGGAAAAAGAATTTGAGATGCAGATAATTGAGGCATATAGAACTCCAAATATTCGTGACCAGGAAAAAACT
Organism: Dolichotis patagonum; assembly: GCA_004027295.1. Taxonomy (NCBI): domain Eukaryota; kingdom Metazoa; phylum Chordata; class Mammalia; order Rodentia; family Caviidae; genus Dolichotis; species Dolichotis patagonum. The sequence goes on from PVJX010018838.1 coordinate 28,116, forward strand.
ACACCAAGGCATATAACAGTTAAGATTCCAGGGCCGGGGATTTAGCTCAGTGGCTTAAGTGCCTGCCTGGCAAGCGTGAGGTTGTGAGTTCGATCCCCGGTACCAAAAAAAAAAAAAAAAACAGTTAAGATTCCAGAAATTGAACAAAAGAACAGACTAGTAAAAGCTGTCAGTGAAGAGAAAAACTATAAAGGAAAACCCATCAGAATCACAGACCTCTTAACACAAACACTCAAATCAGGCATCGTTTGCAGTGAAGAATTTCAAGCCCTGAAAGAAAACAACCTCCAGCCCAGACTTATACTCCTCAAAATTATTTTTCAAAATTGGAGAAATTTTCATGACAAAGAACACCTGAAGAAATTCATGACCACTAGCCAGGGATTTAGCTCAGTAGTATAAGTACCTGCCTAGCCAGTGCGGGGTTATGAGTTCAATCCCTGGTAAGTAAGTAAGTAAGTAAGAAAGAAAGAAAGAAAGAAAGAAAGAAAGAAAGAAAGAAAGAAATTTATAACCACCAAACCAGCACTTCAAAAAGTTCTAGGAGAAGACAACAATTCCAGGAATTTCAACAGGATGAATCCATCAGGCAAGACAGGCAATTAAACAGAAGAGAAAGAAAGAGAACCAATAGGGCCAGGGATTGAACTCAGTGGCTCAAGTGCTTGCCTGGTAAGTGCAAGGTCATGAGTTTGATCCCTGGTACCCAAAAAAAAAAAAAAAAAGAGAGAGAGAAAGAGAACCAGTAACAGGAAATTAATATGACAAGGATAAGTAAATACGTATCAGGTATCAATATGAATGGTCTCAATTCACCAA
>PVJX010018839.1:8965-35932 GCA_004027295.1 Dolichotis patagonum
TCTTTTCTTTTTTTTTTTTTGATACCAAATGGGAGTCAAACTCAGGACCTCACACTTGCCAGGCAGGCGCTGGTGCTGCTGAGCTGTATCTCCAGCCCCTCAGTGTCCATTCTCCAGCCAGTGGTGACATCAGCAATCCTGAGTGTCCCCTGCCCAGTGGAGCCAAAGACGGGTCTCCCCCATTTGACAGATGCCTTCGGGGATCTGGGGACCCTTTTCAGCCACTAATCAAGGGTCTCCAGGAAAGAAGCCGGGCAGAAGAAAATCACTCTATTGTTTGCCTTAAAGCTGCCCCAACTTGCTCTTTCAGTCCTGTCAGCTCAGAAAAGGGGATGTGACCGCCACCTTAAGAGGAAACTGGGGCCAGCAGTGCAGCAGTCTGCAGGTTGTCCTGCTTGCTTCTCTGAGCCCGGGACGGCCAAGCGAAGGACTACATTTCCCAGCCTCCCGTGCAGCTAGGCAGGGCCTCATAGGCTGCCATCTTGCTAATGAGGCAAGCAGGCTTCATGCAACTCCCACATCCCGTAATTGATGCAGTGTCCCCTGTCCTTCCTCTCTGTTCCCTGCTGGAGGGCAGTGGCATCAGCCTCAGGCTTCTGGGAGCCCATGGAGCAGCAAGGCAGAAGGACCGTAGGGCGTACCACAAACTCTCTACGTCAGGGAGAAACAAGCGTCCTTGTCATTGTCTCAGGACTTCTTAGTCATGGCAGCATAACCTGAAGCCCATGAACACAGACGGGATTCCTGGGCCGTGAGTGGAGGGACATGCTGGGGACGGGGTCACCAGGCAGGCAGTGGGGGAGCCGCCAGGTCCCCAGCATGGCAGAAGGAACAACAAACTGAGCCAAGTGGAGTGGGTGGTGAGCGCCCTGCCTGCAGAACTATTCAAGCAGAGAGTGGACACTCACTCAGCTGGACAGTGGCGGGGAAGTTTCCAAGTTCGGATGCCACCTGAATGGGTGTCACGGGGCTGTGACATCCAGAGAAAGAATCAGAAGACAGCATGGCACTCCCCCAAGACACAGAGTTTATAAAAAAAATACTTCCACATCCCTCCAGGTAGCCAGGTGGCAAGGAGGCCGGGCTGTGGTGGCAGATGTGGCTCGGAAGGAGGGTACGGAGAGGCCTCGCCCACCCTGCCTTTGCTGCTGGGCCTCGGTTTCCCTGTTCGTGACACCAGCAAGCAGGTGGCCCTTTTTGCCCAGACTCCCTTTCCAGGGGCTGCAGCTCCCCCAGTGCCTGTACCCCGTCTAATCCTCCAGTCAGGAAGCAGCCGCCGCGGCTCATGGGAACCCGCATGCAGGTCAGGCTGGTGGGAATCCGTCCCCAGGGCGCCATCCGCCCCCGAGTGAACCGAGGAAATGGAGTTTGCAACTGTGAAGCCCTGGGCAGCTCCGCTACAGCAGTGGTGACGCTGGCCGCCACCCACTGGCTGCAGGGGAGACGCCGCCGCCCAAGGCGAGGGCATGGGTGCCGGAGAGGAGGGACAGTCATCCTCCGCTGAGCCCGTGCTGCCTCCCTGGAGCATCCCACCCAGCCCCAGCTACCTGCAGGGGCCCAAGGTCCTTCAGGAACCTGTTTCTCCCTCCAGAAAATGGGAGCAGTGAGTCTGCCCAGGGCCCCGAGAGCTAACAGTGAGGCCAAAGGGGAGTCTGGCCTGGGCCTGTCCTGCTGGCCGCTAGGGACATCTCAGCACCCGGCATGTGGCCCAGCCAACGCCTGACCCGGGCGCTGCAGGCTGCTCAGCCAGGAGCTGCAAAAAACACCCTGAACCCTCACCACTGTCACTGTCCCCAAGTGATGGGACAGATGGGGACAGTGACACCCAGCAGCACCTCAGTGTGCGCCCTGCAGATGCTGCCCCCACCCCCGCTGGCTTGCAGTCACTTGTGCCCAGATAACAATCAGCTGGGTGGCATGAGGCACGCGCTGACAGCCCCTATTTGTCGCCCTGTGCCTCCACGCCCGATCTGCCTGCCACCGGGCCCCTAAATTATTTATTTATTCTGTTGTTTGTTTAAAGATACGTAGCCTGCCCGTGACAGAGTGAAAAATGTCCCTGCTTCACAGGAGTGACACCTCCCTCCTCCTCCCGGCACACCTCCTCCATCTGGCTGGCTGTCCCTGGCATTAATCACGTGTACCTCTGTGGCCCGTCACCAAGCTGAGAGGCAGTGGGTAAGGGTGCCTCCACCATGGGGCACCAGGCTGCCACCCTCCCCTGGCAGGAAGCAGGGGCTCCGCATACCGCCCCAGCAGGCCTTGCTGTCTGGCTCAAGCCTGAGCAGACAAAGAGGGAACAGGGCCAGCTGTCTGGGAAGGTCGCCACCCTCGGGGGTCCCCCTCCAGGTTGCTAAGATCCACTCAGGAGAGAGGGGCCCCGTGGGGATGCACCGCCCCCTTCTCCACCCAGAGCCCCATGGTGACCTCAGGGGAGGATCCAGGGGGCAGAGGGGTGAGCTGGTGCCGCAGAAGAGCAGGGCCAGACAGAGCCAGAGGTCAGCAGGGAGGGGAAGCAAAGCAGACAAAGAGGACACCCGGAGAGGCCAGCTGTGTCATGCCACAGAGGGTGGGGACCCCAGAGACGGCCACCCAAAGTCAGAGCAGAAGGAAGGACGGCGTGGGATGCCAGACACCCTTCACCGCGTAGCCGCGGGAGATAAGCACCACCCAGACACCGGAGGCTCCGGGGAAAGGTCCAGGGCCCCGCTCCAGCCCTCAGCTCCGGGGCTCCTCGTGGTCCCCCCGAATCTCCCAGCTGCCACCGTTTCCACCTGTCCCCAGTTCAGGAAGAGGAAGAGCCAGTGAAACGTCCAGGGAAGGGGCTCTTTGCCACCTCCCCACAGAAGCCCCAGGACTTTCAGGACGGGGTGGGGGAGGCAGCAGTGCCAAGGAGGGAGCGGGCCTGCGGTGGGTCAGGGTAGGCAGACACCCCTGCCCGTTCCTCCCTACCCAGCTGGCTCGAGGAGGAGGCAGCAGGTGGCATAGGGTGTGGCACCAAGGTCAGCGCCCCGCCACTCGCTGTCACCTTGGCGGGGAAGAGCCCTCGCCTTTTCTGGTCATTTGCATCGGGCACCTGACAAAGTGCTGCCTTCGGGTCGCTGGAGGGCAGAAGCTGGCAGCGAATAGGTTTGGCCCACAGTAAGGGCAGGAGACCAGGGACCAAGACTGTCGAGATGGCCCCAGGCTGCGCCCTGCTGGGTGCAGGGAGCCTCGGATCTCCAAGCACAAGCCAACCCTACAGGGCGCCATGCCCCCCCGCCGAGGCCTCCTGACCACACCCCGGGGACACACCACCCACTGCCCCCTCACTCACCTGCCCCGGTGGCCCACGTCCTGGGTCCCCATCTCTGTGGGCCCTGCTAGGGGGCTGCTGGACAAAGCCATGCCGCAAGTTACAGCGGCTCTGGCCCCAGGCCCCTCCCAGGGTCCCCCACCAAAGGGTCTGGCAGGGGTCCTCCGAGCCAAGCTCTCCTCCCTGAGGGACTGGATTTGTGGACACAGGTGGCGCCAGGCGCAGGGCAGGGAAATCCGGGTCTCACGGCCCTGCAGGAGCTGAGTCCGCCTGAGGCCCAGGGGCGGGGCCTCTCGTGTGGGCGGGGCCTCTCGTGTGGGCGGGGCCGGCACTCACCTGGGGCCTCCAGGTTTTCACACAGCTCGGACTTGGCCTCCCCGTTGGGCCGGAAGTTGCCTTTCTGCGTGAACTTGTTGGACATGGTGGCTGCAGTGACGACGGCTTTGAGGCTGCGCTTGCGCTTGGGCACGTTCTGCTCCGGGTGGAAGAGGATGATGTAGACCTTGGGCATGTAGAGCATTCCCAGGGACACCGAGGCGCTCAGACTCACCGAGACCGTCAGCGTCGTCGTCTGGATGTACAGCTGTGGGGGTGGGGTGGCATCAGGTGCGGGCCTGGAGGGCCTGCCCCTGTCCTGTGCCCTCCCGGAGACCCCCTCGCCCTGTGCCCTCTGGCTGCTGGCAGAAGGGAGCCACAGTGCGGGTCTGGGACTCAGACCAGGCTCCCGGACTCACGTCCTTGTGCCCCGGTTTCCTCGTGTCTGACAAGGGCATGGACACTGCCCGGCTCAATGCTAAGCGTCTGTGAGTGGCAGTGCCATGCACGTGCTTGCCCACGCTGCCTCCTCCCTAGGGACCACAGCCAATGCAGGGAAGTCCCCAGGCCAGGCTAAGGGTGGGCAAGGGGAGCTCTGAAACGCATCCCAGTGGCAGTGCTGCTGCCCGAGGACCGGCTCCTCATTCAGGGACTGCCCGCCACGTGTGCCACCTGGGCAGCGCAGGCCCTTGGCACAGGAGCCACGGCACCCAGCAGTCCCGTGGCCGCAGCCCGTCAAAGCCCGTTTCATGCTTGCTCACCAACACTAACGGTGACGGATGTCTAGCAAAATGAAAGCCCGTTCATCAGGGTGTCAGATAATCCATTCTTCAATAGCGGGGCTTCCAGGCGGGGCCCACAATTCCCACCGCCCCCACCTGGGGCTCCCAGCCTGCCTCCTCCAACCCTGCACGTGCCCCAGGCCTCAGCTTCGCTCTGAACCCCTCTGCCGGAGTGGAGCCAGGGGAGGCCCGAGCTGTGCCTGCAGGCATACCATGGAGGCAGCAGGAAAGGTGGGGCTCTCAAATCCAGGGGGCCCAGGCCTAAGCCCCTCCTCCAGGGGCTGCTGTGCCACCTCCTCCAGGAAGCCTTGCCCACCCTCCCCGGTGGGGACACAGACCCGGACTTGCTTTGGGAAGGTGATCGGATCACGGGGTGCCCTGCTCATTTGCGGATCCATCTGCCGCTTGGTTCGCAGCTGAATGTGTTGCTGGCAGGCGGGGCCTGTTTGCTGGTGGTCACTGGGAGTGGACCTGGAAGGGTGCAGGCCTGGCCCGGGTCCTGCCTTCTGTCTGCTCCCGGCTGCCATGGGCTGAGCAGCTTTCTTCCGCCAGGCCCTCCACCATGCTGTGTCTGCCGCGGAGCCAGCCCCACACTGAGCCCTCTGACGCTGAGCCGAGATAAATCTCTCCTCCTCTAAATGGTGAGTGTTAAGTGCTCTGTCCCCGCGATGGGAAAGGGACTCGTGCACACCGTCACTCCCAGACCATGAGGTCCGCCAAGCAGTGGCCTGGGTGAGACAGGAGCAGGCATGTGGCCTGGCTCTGCATTGCTGGACTAGGACTTGCAGGGGACCAAGTCTGTCTTGCTCCTTAGGCGGCAGTTCCAAGGGTTAGGGTTAGGGCAGGGGCGGTTCTGTGATCACACAGGGCGTGTTCGGGCACTGTGCTGTGGGCAGCCCGGATACCTGTTGTGCCAGGCAAGCTCAACTGTGTCCCTTAGCTCGGGAGCCATCTGAAGGACTAGTAATACTAAGCCCCTGGTGCGTCTGGGTAGGTCACGAAGGCCAGACCATGGGGTCTGTCTGCTCCTCTGCCCCTTCGTCTTTGGTCCTCTTCCCTGCTCTGAGTCCTGGCCACCAGGAACCAAGCAGCTTTGTTCCACCACACCCTCCAGCCGTGATGCGCCTGCCCTGGAGTCTGCTAGCCACGGACCAAATCCTCCGGAACTGTGAGCTGCGTTAAAGCCCTCCTCTGTTAAACCAGGGGGCCGGAGTGTTGTGCCCTAGGGATGAGCACTAACAGCCCTGCCCCTCACTCACCCTGTGCCTCCACACTGGTAATGGGGCAGTGGACACTGACCGCCCCGCATTAGGGGCCAGGAGCCTAGTTTCCAAAGCCACCCTGCCCTGGCCTGCAGTGGGATGCTGGGCAAATGTGCTCCCCCTCTGGATAGCAGGGACCCCCACCATTAGGGCAGGCAGCACCCACTTCATGGAGCCTGTGCTAAGAAGGTGTACACTTGGTCTAATGCCCAGCTGCCACTGTCTGGAGCTCTGAGTGACATCTGGACAGGGCCACCAGGCCCCGAAGACAATGGTGCTTACCCCAAGTACGGGCACCAGCACAGACACTGGCACAGTTGGGACCCTTTCTGCAAACAGCACTGGGGGGAACACAAGCAGATCAAACTGGAGCCAGCCTGGCCAATCTTCTGTACCCCTCCTTCCCAGCGTGCCCCTGGGGTTCCACCAGCCACTCCCAGGCCATGAGGTGGGCCCTGTGCAGGGTCAGAAATGGAGCTTCCCCCCTCACCTTGCTGCCACCATTCATTCCTCTCTGTGCCACAGGTCCAGAACTCCCAGCAGCCTGTGGAGCCGCCCTGGCTCCAGCATGGTTTCTGGGTCCTCTGGGGCACAGCAGATGGTAGCAGGTGAGCCTGTCCCAGAGGAGCATGGTGCTCTAGAGTCCACCAGGCACCTCGGAGGGCAGGCCCAGGGAGCCTCTTGTTTCTCTGGAGATCGGGGCTCACTGTGCAGCTCAGGCTGGCCTTGAACTCGCGGTGTAGCCCAGGCTGGCCCTGAACTTGCAGCGACCTCCCGTCTGTCTCTCCAATGCTGGGACCAGGAGGGCCATAAAGGCCACAGAGAGAGGTAGCCTCAGGACACAGCCTCTCCCTCTCTTCCATTTGCCCATCCATGGGCCTAATCTTCCACTATTCTTGCCCCTGGTGGCCAGGCTGTGCCACTCCAGCCTCTACAAGGGAGTTGGCACCAGGCCTGCACTCCCGGAGGGAAGGAACTGGCAGAGCTGGGCTGCAGATGGAGGAAGGGCTGTGCCTGTGGCCCAGTGGACCATGAACTTCCAGCTGTCCTGCTAGGCTGGTGGACGCAGGATGGCAGAGGCCTGGGGGAAGGGGCTGAGGCCCTAGACTGCCTGACAGGGACCAAGATCCTCTGAATCTACACATCAGATGCACAAATGTCACCACGGCCTGGCCAGCCTCCACACCCCATCCTGCCCGCACCTGGTTTCACAGGGACCCCGGGCAGTGCAGGGAGCCGCTCGGCCGACTAGCCACACTGCACACGGCTGCTGAGCCCTGGAAACCACTCGCCTGCCCACGGAGCAGTGCGGACAGTGGAACTGCACGCCCACAGCCCACACAGAGCACGGGCACAGCCGAGCTTGTGCAAGTGTGGGCACGCACACCTGTGTAGCCCTGCACACCTGCATTCACACACAGCTGAACCTGGGCTGCATGCTCCTACCTGGTGCACACACACCTTTGACACAGCTGGGCACACAGGTGCAGTACACGGAGACCTTCAAACGCAGCCACACACGGCCCTGTATACACTCACGCCTACAACCACACAGCTACACACCCGTGTGCAAATTCACACTTGGGCACGCATACTCAATCGGCTCACACATACACAGACTCCCAAGGCCCACACTGACCCATCCACTGCTAAATGCACCTGCATCAGAGGGCACCCCCAGATCTGTGCACACTCACATCTGCGCACACACACTTCTGTGCCTGCCCCACCTCCTGACAACAGCCCTGCCCACTTCCTCTCTTTTCTTCACACACACACACACACCCACACACACACACACACACACACACCCATGGCCGCAGCTGCAGCTCACACGTGGGTCTCGCTGCTCTGACATGCACAGCTCAGAGGTGACCTGAGCCACGCAGAAGCCTGGCATCTGGGCCGGCAGGGACCTCAGAGTTCGTCTGCTGCAGCTGGCTCCATTTGGAGGTCTGGGGGCAGCTCGGAGGGGCAGAGCTGGGGACCTTGGTCACACATCCACAAGCCAGCGGCTGAGTGATAGGGCAGGTCTTGCCCCTCTGGAAGGATCACCCCAGGCTCCAGCTGTGGCCCATGCCGAGGGAGCCCCCTAGGGACACCTGAGGGGTGGTAGCAGCCCAGAGAGCAGGGAGCATGGAGGGCTGGGCACATCTGGGGTGAAGGGTCTGACATCCTGGGCCCCCTGGAACCCTACCAGGAGGGGCGCTGCTCAGTGGAGGAGGAGCTAGGCCACCACACTGGCCTCCCGGCTGCAGACCCGATGACTCTCAAGAGGTGCTCGCTGGGACCTCCTGGCACTGCCAACGCGACAGCTCCTTCCTCTCCACAGACCCAGCTTCTACCCCCACGGTGTAGCCAAGCACCCATCACAATGCCAGAAGGACTGCAGGGCACAGAGCGGGGCCCCACCCGCTGGTGGGGAAACTGAGGCCAGAGGACAGCTGCCTTGTCCAGATCCCAGGCAGGCACAGCCCACACCATGCCTGCTTCAGTGACTCCCGAACCTCCAAGGTGCTCCCGGCCCCTGGCACCCAGGCAGTGCCCAGGCTGCAGTGTGGGCAGAGCTCATAGGATCCCCGGGGTGTGTGGACCCTCAGGCCAGGCAAACGGGACTGCAGCCCCAGCTGGGCAGGAAGAGCCCTCAGCTGGCACCGCCCACCCCAGGCTCCTGAGCCCCAGGGCAGCAAGGGCTGGGGAGAGAGGGGACCCATAGTTTCACACCACAGGGGTCCCTGGAGGGGTGGACAGGGGGTGGAGCGGAACCACAGGAAGGCAGGGCTGGTCAGGCAGGGTCTAGAGAGGGTGAGGAATGAGAGGGTGCAGCACCCTAGGCTGAGAGGGGACAGAGCCGGGGAGAGCAGACGCGAGGGCAGGCAGGGCCGGGGAGAGGGAAGGGTGGAGAAAGGGGTGGGTGAGAAAGGGGTGAGAAAGGGAGGCAGGGTGGAGAAAGGGGCCGAAGGAGGGCAGAGGATGAGGGAGAGAGGAGACCCACAGAGGCAGACAGAGCAACAGGGAGAGAGGGAGGGAGAAAGGCGAGACCCAGGACCCAGGAAAAACGATGGGGACCGGAAGCCAGAAGACCCAGCGCGGCCCAGGAGGAGGCGCCGGGGTGCAGCAGCAGCCTGGGGTGGGGGTGCCCCGCCCCGCGCACCCGCCCCGCGCCCCCCACGCACGCACCTTGTCGGCCGACTGCGAGGTGCCGAAGAAGATGGGGATGAAGGCCAGCCACACGATGCAGGTGGTGTACATGGTGAAGCCGATGGGCTTGGCCTCGTTGAAGGTCTCGGGCACGCCGCGCGTCTTGATGGCGTACACGGTGCACGTGACCATGAGCAGCATGCTGTAGCCCAGCAGGCAGATGAGCGACAGGTCCGAGATGTCGCACTTGAGCACGCCCCTGGCGAAGCGGGGGTCGAGCGTCCGCTGGTCCTGGAAGTCCACCACGGAGTGGGACGGGTCCACCACGAACCACACGCAGATGCCCAGCAGCTGCAGCGAGATGAGGCTGAAGGTGATGGCCAGCTGCGAGGCCGGGCTGATGAAGCGCGGGGCGCTCACCGACCGCTTGCCCTGCTCGAAGATGCGGTAAATGCGGTTGGTCTTGGTGAGCAGGGCCGCGTAGCTGATGCTCATGCCCAGCCCCAGGAAGACCCGCCGCAGCGAGCAGGTGCCCAGGTCCGGCTCGGCGATCATGAGGAAGGTGGTGGCGTAGCACAGGAAGATGCCCGCCAGCAGCACGTAGCTCAGCTCCCGGCCCGAGGCCTTCACGATGGGCGTGTCGTTGTAGCGCACGAAGGTGACCACCACGAACAGCGTGGCCGCGATGCCCACCACGGCCAGGAAGAGGGGCAGCACGGCCCAGGGCGAGCCCCACTCGAGCTTGATGATGGGGATGGGCCGGCAGCCCGTGCGGTTCTCCGTGGGCCGCATGTCGTACGGACACGTCTTACAGGTGTAGCGGTCCACCTGGTACTGGTACCCGGTGCAGGGCTCGCAATGCCAGCAGCAGGGCATGCCCTTCACCGTCTTCTTCCGCTCCCCCGGCTGGCAGGGCAGGCTGCAGATGGAGCGGGGCAGCTGCTGCCCACTGCCCGGCCAGTGCATCCGCTCTATCTGGCAACGACAGCACAGCGGCCTCAGGACGCCAGGCCCAGTGCCTGGGGCCGTGTGTCCCAGGGGGGCCCTACTGCCCTGCCGGGAGCCCAGCCGCCTGGATGCCCCGGGCTTCCTGAACCCAGCAGCTGGATGGACGCAAGCGCGCCCCCTGTGCCTCAGATCTTACTGCGAGAACCAAAGGCCCTCAGGCCTCAGGAAGAAGCTGAGCCCAGAGAGCAGCGGCAGCAGCCCAGGGTCACACAGAGCCCCAGTGACACAGCAGGGGGCCTCGGGCCTGCCGCCCAGCCCTCTGAGGTCCCACTGCCCACGGCGCCCAGCACCAGGACTTGCTGGAAACGCACATTTCCGTCACCCCAGCACCATGGCTGATGTTTCAACAGCCCCCGCCCTGTGACTCAGCCTGCTGAGTCTGCCAGTCAAGGGGCACGGATCCAGCGAGCCATAGTGGGGCAGAGGCCGCCTTGTCCTGCTCCCAAGGACGACCCCCAGGAGTCAGGGCCATGCTGCCTTCACGTTTCTCCAGGGCGGCAGCTCTGGGAGGGCCAGATTTGCATGATCCTGCAGCCCTGCCCGACAGAGGCCCAGGGAATTGGTGAGGACAGCCAAGTCCGGGCGGTGACACCCAGGCGCCTGTGACAAGTGCCCCTCAGCCTCCCACCCTTCAGCTCCATCGGGGATGGGGCCAGGCCCTGGAGACAGTTGGCCAGGGTGAGGGGCCTTGTACCCCTGCAGTGGGGGAGGACACCCCTGCATACCCAGCCCTGCCTTCAGCCCACACGGACAGAGCCTGCCTCGTGGAGTGGACCTTCTCACGGTGCCATGGGGAACTGGATCAGAACCAGAGCCAGCGTGCAGCACAGCTGGGAAGGGACTCGAAGCCATTGCTCCGGGGAATCAGAGTCTGCACCCCGGGAGCTGCCCTCTGCACCCACGTGAGCCGCCCACCCTCTCGGTCCCATCTCTGTCCTCACAGGAAGGGGCTTTGCCCCACCAAGCCTCAGGAGACTCCCTGTGTCCCCAGGGCTGGGTTCCCTGAAACATCTCCGCTGGCCCAGAAGGCTATGGGGGTAAAGGGGATCTCACGAGGACAGCAGGGAGGGCTGCAGCCCCTCTGGGAGCCCAGGAATCCCAGGTGTCACAGCTTGCCCTTCCCCCCAGCAGGACAAGGACTGTTCTTGGACACCGACTGCAGGGATTTCTCCCGAAAGCACACCCACAGGGACACCCAGGGAGGGCCACTGCAGCCCTGGGGCATCTGTGAGTCGGGGCTGTGGGGCTCAAATAGCTCCCCAGCCAGCAGCCAGTGCGGACCCCAATCAAGCCTGGGCCCTCTGCCTTGAGACTCAGCCCCCACCGCCTTCCCAGGCCCAGCAGCCTCTGGTCCTCTCCCTGGGTGCAAACTCATCCACCCGGAGCATCCTAGCCATGGGCAGCACCAGGACAACCCCGGCTGCCCTCTCCTTCCTGCCGGGGGTGGGCCTCGGCCCCTTAGGTCTGGGAGCAGGGCAGGCAGGAAGCCCCTGCGCGGGAGCTGGGGCCAGGGGCCAGGCCGTCCAGCCTCTCCCCCCCCCGCCCCCGCCCCTGCTCACTCGGAGGTGCAGGTGGTCGGTCCAGGAGCCGATGACCTTGTACTCGGCCGAGCCGTTGCGCAGCTGGTACTGGTAGATGTCGTAGCGCCCGGGCGCGTCTCCGTTCTCATTGAAGGTCACGGGATTCCCCGCGATGCCTGTGGGGTGGGGTCTCCGCTAGGCCTTTCCCAGGGGCAGGGAGGATGACGGACTGGGCAGAGACAGCTCTGGGGAGGTCTCGGGAGGAGGGCATCTCGGGGTCTCCGCGCTCAGGAGCATCTGAAGAGACCCCGCTCCCTCCCTGCAGGACTCTGTCCCCTGGCTGCAGGGCCCGCACCACGCCCCCACCTGAGAAGTTGACGTTTCGGATGTACTTAAGCAGCTGGGCGCCGTCCACAGGGTCCATGCGAGGACAGAGCCCCACGCGGCCGGGACACAGGTCTCGGTGCATGGCGTGCAGCGCGTGGCCCATGGCGTACACGGCGTCAATCACGAACTGCACCTTGCCCTCCTGCTCGTACGCGGAGTCCTGCCCGATGCGCTCCCGGTCTGCAAGGAAACACGTGGCACGGTGCCCGTGACCCCTCCGCCCTCACAGCGGTGCCCCGGGCGCCAGAGCTGACCCAGGGGCCGCGCAGAGGGCAGGGGTGGGTTCTGTGGCATCGCCTGGGTGAAGACAGCCTGGAAGTCTTCCTGGAGGAGGCAGTGGCTTCAAACCCCAGACATCAGCCCTCTGAATTCTCCCAGCAGTGCTCTGAAGTGAGCAATGATCTCCATTAGAGATCTAATGAGGAAACTGAGGCACGGGCAGGCCAGGACACTGCAGGACCTTACAGTGCACAGACTCCAGCTCTCTTTAGCCTGTGCACTGTGCTGGGGAAACTGGGGTGTGGCTGGGGACCTCAAAGTGAAGCAGAGAAGGGAAAAGATGGATGGAGCTCAGGGAAGCCCACGCCCCCTCCCAAGGCTACAGCCCAGCCTCCTCCCCAAGGGCAGAACCAGGAGGCTGATGCCCAGAGCCCGTTGCAGTCTGCTCTACCTGCTCTGGGGCGCGGGCCTCACAGCCCCTGCAGGCAGCTGCGGGGGGGCTGCACCATCCAGGCTGGCCGGGGTCACACTCGGCCCCAAGTCCCTGGGACCTCGCTCTTTGCAGCTGTCCCACCTTCCACCCCCCCACCAGCAGATATGACAGCAGCCATCTGTCAACCCTTGGCCAGCCTGTTTTGACCCTGCTGCCCAGGAGCCCCCACTGTGCTCAGCCTGGCTCAGGGTGGACGGCCACAGTCAGCCGAGTGGACCCTGGAAATCGCAGCATCGCCAGGGCAGGGATGGCAGGGCCACTGTGGTCCCCTGCTCCAACTGTCCTCCCACGCATGAGAAGACTCATCTGGGGGCCTAGAGAGGGGAGCTCCAGGTCACACAGCCTGTCGGTGACAGGATGAGCAGCCCAGCTCCCCAGAAGCCCCTCCTCCCACCCTGGCCACGCTGGCCGCAGGCCTCAGCCGCACCGAAGCGGTTAGCTTTGCTAACAGGCAGCGTTATTTCTAGGTCAAGGCACGGGCAGGAAGGAACATGAGACAGATTCCCTGCTTCGCCACGCTGCCTGCTCACCCAGACCTCTGATCACAGGGTTCTGAGAGCCAGGAAAGGAAGAACGGGACATGGCTGTCCCCCGAGGGCAACAGAGAGGGCTGGAGGCAGGAAAGCCACTCCTGCACCAGGCCCAGCCTCAGGCCGGAGCCCGGGGCCCTGGAAGCGCCCAGGACTCCTCCACAGCCCCCACGCCTCCCTGGATTGGGTGAGGGATAAATTATTAAGCAGGGACAGAGCGGGCCGCGGCCACTGCGGAGAGACACACTGGCTCCCAAGGCCAAGGACACCGGAGATGCATGTGGTGCAGCTCACCTGCCCCGGCCCCTGGGTCCCTCCTCCAGGGTCCAGCTGAATTGCTTCTTCCTGAGCCACTGAGGTCACCGAGCCACCAGTGAGCACAGAGGCCCCCAGGGCATCCGCAGGGAAGCCCACCACCCCCTGGGTGGCACCCTAGGCCCAGTACCTGTGCCCTGGGCCCCTCAAGATGCAACGCTGACAGGTCTAAGTGCCCTCCCACCACCCCAGCTCCTGGGCCACCTGTCCCCACCTCTGGGCTGAGCCCCGCTGCAAGTGCCCGCCCAGACCTCGGGTCCTTAGCCCCGTCACCCTCTTCAGGTCTGCAGGAGGCAGCTGCTGGGAGGGAAGGGGCTCAGGGGAGGGAGGGACCCCGCAGCTCAGGAGGGGAAGCACACGCGGCTGAGAGCTACTGAGGAGATAAATTCCAGACGCATGGCAGCAGTGACAGCAGCAACAGTTCGAAGATGTCCTAATTGTGTCCCGGGGCACAGCAAGGCAGAGATGGGTTTGGCTCCTGCACGGGTGACAGCCAGCCAGGGACCCAGGGGGAGGATTTTCTCCGTCAAACCCCAGAGCCCTGGTTACTACGGTGACTGCAGCCTTTGTCTGCAGGTTGTAAATGGTAATTGAAATGCGCTTTCAAGGTTGAAATAATCAGAGTCCTCCTTGTCTCCCCCTCACCTCTGCATGGCTCCGCCTCTGCCCACCCACCAGCCCGCAGGGATCCCAAGTCCTGCACTGCGCCCTCGCACCTCCAAGGCAGCCCATGTGGCAGCGTAACTGGGTCCAACTGGACACCACGCTCACGAGGTGCCCGTGTTCACACACACAGCATGCGCACAGCCACACATTTACCCAAACTGGCCACTCACTCGGTCACCCTGTCCAGGGCCGGGCAGCCCCGGCAGCCGCTCGGGAGGAGCACGGCATGCAGGTGTCCTGTTCAGGAGGGGACACACAGAGGGGCTGGGGGGCGTGGTGGAAAGACAGCTAAGATGGGAAACTCGAGTGATTGTGCAGGGGACGCCACCAGGTCGTCCCCAACCCCAGATCCCTTGGTCTCAGGCTGCGGGCCACCCAGAGGGTCACTAAGTCCAGCAGCACAGAGAGGTGAATGCCAGGGGACGACCGTGTCCACAGTCACACATGAGATCAAGCGTGGATCCATGCACACACCACACATACAAACCTGAGTCTCCGAGCAAACCTCACACACACGGCACCAGCTCCCGCTCCCGAGCAAACCTCCAGGCCGCATGCAGGAGGTCCCGGGACCTCGGGAGACCTGTCCGGAGCAGCCCAGGACCGGCAATCCGGGCGAGAACCAGTCCCCCGGACCCCGAGGCCCTCGGATGTGATTCAGGTGGTGACATGAATGGCCCCGAGTGGCCACGAGGGGACTAAAAATGACACAGGCGTGACCCATCCAGGCCCTCCACACAGCCCACCTCCTGGGCTCGGCACTCCCCTCTTTACACACACGGGCTCTCCGAGGGCCCCTTCAGTCCTGTGGACAAGGCCCAGCTCACCGTCCTCGGTCCTGCCTGGCGTTCCCGGGAGTCTAGTCCGGGTCCCTCGTCCCCTCACTCCTGGTCCCACATTGGTTTCTACCGGTTTTTCACCTGTGCTGGATCCCACTTGTCACCTGTTTCCCAATCCCAGGCGCTCTAAGCGATTCGGCATTGTCTGCACTGCACCCCAGCTCTGTTCCAGGGAGCCCAGCCTCTGCTCCTCACCCACTCCTTCTGGCCCCCAGAAATACCACACCATGGTATTTTGGGGGGACGGAGGGAGCTGACAGGGCCACCATCTTGGGGGTGGAGCCACTCACTCAGTGGGCTGGGCCCTTGACTCCTGTCAAGCCCCAGACTCCGTGGGGAGCCAGACACCTGGACGTGAGGGAGCCCGGAGCCCCTCCTGACCAACCCTGCCAACCCCGGTGGGAACGCGGGCAGCAGGAGCTGAGACCCCAGCTCCAGTGGTGACTTCCGGGTCACTTCCTGATGCCAAATTTAAAAAGAGCGCCCAGGTCCCCCAAAGTCTGATCTCAAGAGCGTGTCCCCAGACGTCCATAGACCCCAGTTTGAGAAGCAGGACATGAACACCTGGGTCCGGCGGGCCAGCAGAAGGCCTGCTTAGCCCCCGTGGGCCCGGTGGGTCTCTGAGCTGTGCTCCCTGCCCGTCACTCGGCCCCAGGCCCCAGGACCGAGCCAACATGCTGGGATTTCTCCCGCCCGCCGTGCAGCCTCCAGACCCGCGTCCTCCCCAGCGAGCAACCGAGGCTCCCGGCAGCAATTTCTCTGCCCCGTTTCCTCCTGACCCACTTTGCACAGCCTCTCCAAGGACACGGAGCTTGTGGAGGTCACAAGTTGCTCAGGGAAGGGGCCCAGCCCTGTCCTCACCCCACTTGGCCCTGCTTTCCGTGACAGCCTGCAACGGTGCCGCTGCTCCTGCCTGCATGACAGCCTTGGCTTCGGGGACGGCGGGCTCGGGCTCCCCTGGCCACTCCTCCTGTCCAGGGCTCTGTCCCACGCCCTCCTTCCTAAGCATCCCCTCCCCCCGCTTTCCCAGCCTGCTCCTCCTCCCCTTGGTCCCTCTCAGGGCCAGGTGACTCCATCCACCTCCTTGCTCCGGTCAAGGACCCGTGAGTCACCCTGGAATTTCTGTCCTCTTTCCCTCACCTTGAATCCTGTTACGGATTAAACACTGGTAGTCAATTTAACACCAGCTGATTAAATCGGCACGGTGCTGAGTGTAGGTGGTCACCTGAGGGAAGCTGCCAGCATAAAAGGAGACCAGCAGAGGAAGAGCTGGGCGTTGTGGCTTCTCCTAAGTGTTGTCATTTTGGAGCGTTGGTTCTCCTGGAGGAGCTTGTCATGCTGGCTCCCCTGATGTGACTCGGCCGTTATCATCGGAGCAGCTCGGGACCTTGTCACTGAGAGTGGCTGCGGTTCACTTTGGGGGAGCTCTGCTCCCACTCTGAGCATCGCTTCCTGGCTCCAGAGGGGAAGACGTGTGCTGCTCGGTCTCCAGGAGAAGCTCGTCACGCTGGCTTCCTGATGCGAGCTCGGCTGTTCTTAGGGTTAGAGGAGCTCAGGACCTCGTGTCGCCGAGGATGGCTGTGGTACTTCTCAGGACAGCCCTGGTCTTTATTTTGAGCATCACTTCTTGGCTCCAGTGCAGAACCCTCAACCGATGGACGCAGCTCCTTCACCCCGCTGGCACAGACTTTCTGCCTTCTACCGCTGACCTTCGGGCCTTCCCAGTGCGGATCCGCGAAACACACTGGCGCGAGTCCTCCGTGTGGCTCTTGACCTCCAGTTGGACTCGGGGGAGGCACTGTCATGGGCTCTGGGTCTTTAGCCGGTCTTTCCTGTCCTGCAATGCTCCGTTCCTTTCTACACATGCAGACAGCCCGGGCTCCTATGCCAGCCTCACTACTTCCTGTGTGACACTGGCCAAGTCCTACCCCGTGTGCCTCAGTTTCTCATCTGTAAAATGGGTTGCTTCGAGGACGAGCCCAACAGACAGAGCTTGACAGCTGATAAATGCTATGCAAATGCTCAGTGTTATTGTTTCCCTCTGATTATTACTTTTACGGTTGCTGTTAGCACAGGCTGGGTGACTCGTGTCTCCCCACTTGTCCTCAGCCGTTGTCACGCGCCACCCTCCCTCCCCGAGTGCCCAGCCCCCGCAGCAGCAGGCAGTAAATTTCTCCGATCTCCTCATAAACCGAGCCGTCCTCGGCTCAGCCATCACCTGGCCCACGGCGCTGTCAGAAAGACAGATGCCACATCTGCCTTGTTTATGACTTTAATTCCCAGCCCTGCTCCAGGGCGCGGGCAGGGCTGGGAGGGGGTGTGCTGCCCTCCCAGGGCCGACAGCTGTGCAGGCAGAGCCAGAGACGCCCCTCTCGGGGGGCCACCTGCAAGCACTTCCTGCTGACCGGCCCCCAGGGGCTCCCGGGAGCTGGCAGACGGGTGCTGGGGACTGGGGCTCTTGGGGACCCTGCCACGGACCCGCGCTGCCAGTGGCACAGCACCAGGACTCCCAGCTCGGGGGCCGACAGCTGCACACCTGAGAAAGAAGCGGGGTCCCATGCAGCCTGCACCCCGGCTGCGGTGCTCTGCCACAGCTTCTACTCACAGGCGCTGGGCAAACTGAGGCACTGGGGATCAGTGACCTCCAGTGCACCCCAGTGACGGGGCCTGAGATGGGCATGGTGTCCACAGGCCCTGCCTGCCTCACACCCCCACGGGAGGCCCGAGGGGCTCCTTCCTCTCTGTCCCGGAGTCCCCGGGATGAGCGCACAGCAGTGACCTCCGAATCGCTGCCCCCGCTCCTCCTTCCCGGGCCCCTTCCCAAACAGGCTTCCTGCCCGCAAGCCCTCAAGAGGCGAGGTGAAGGCAGGAAGACGGACAGAGCCTTCCCGAAGGTGAGACCAGGACTGGACAGTCCTTCCCACCCTTTCAGAAGGTCACCCTGCCTGTCCTTGACAGCACCGAGCCAGGGGACAGGGCAGCTGGAGCCAGACACTGGGCAGTGAGAGGGCTGCAGGGTGTCCACAGGCACGGGCACGGGGCGGGGAGGGACAGGAGGCGGAGGGAGGGCTCCAGCAACCGCACTGCTGCACTCCACTGGCCTCAGTTTCTCTGCTCTGAAATGGGTGCTGCGTGGGTGACAGCCAAGCCCCACCTGCAGGCCGGCAGCTCCTCTCTCTGGGTCTGGGACTCCACCGCTGGTCCAACCCCGCTTCCCCAACCGCTGTACGGGGACCGCTAGGTCGCAAGCACCTGCCGCAGGTGTCAGTTCAGCAGCCTCCTGCCGCAGCAACCTGGGGGCTGGCGGTGACTTCCAGTTCCACAGACAAGCGCCTGACACCCTCAGGGCTCAAATCACCTTCCAAGGTCACACAGCAGGAGGACGCTGAACTGGGCAGGAGTGGGTCCCCCTGACCCTCACCGCGTCCCCTGGCACCCCACTTTCACGCACTCCCAGCTGCCGTGGGGCTCATTGCGCCTGACGGGGCCCCTGCCGGCCTCAGTGGGCTCCACAGCGGTGAGGCGCTGTCCCCGCCCTCCTGTGAGCCCCGGCCTCTCCTGGGCCTGGGGAGCCCACGTCCTCCTGCCACTCAGTGTCCCCAGGCCAGAGTCCCAGACTTCGCTGCACAGTGGAGCCCACGGGGCCGTCTTGTTCCTGGGGTTCAGGTGCACCCAACATGCGATATAACAGAACTTGTCCAGACTCCTCACTGACCCGAGGCAGGCCGAGCGGCTCCTGGGCACAGCACGGTCACCCAGAGAGCCGAGGCCTCCGCAGCCCGGGCCCCACGCACTTCTGATCCAGGCTGAGCATGGCCGTGTTACAGTTCAGACAGTGCCTCTGCCAGCACCTCTCCCTTCCTTCCAGAACGTAGCTGTCCTCCTTCCCCGCCTCTGTGGCACTGAGGCCCAACACTGCCCTCAGGACTTCTAGAGCCCAGGATCCTCCAGACACGGCCCTCACAGCCTGCCAGGCAGCCAGGTGACCCCGGAGAGCCCCGACCTCCACATCCCTGGCACTGGGCCCGCGAGCCCCCGACTTCCGGTCCCACCCGTCCCACCCCAGTTGTGATCAGGGTGCCCCAGAGCAGGAGAGAAGGGGACACTCGGCTGCCCTGCCTGTGAGGCCTGGCCCCATGCCTGGCCCAGCAGGTTTCGCTTCTCACAGCTCCGTGGCACTTCCCGCCAGGTGAAGGCCTCTGCTGTGCTGCTTTGTGAGGGAGAAAGGAGATGATGTGGTCAAAAGCGTGAAACAGTGGACTCATGGTAACAGCAGCGTCCACGGCCATCAGCTCCCCGGAAGTGTGTGAACCTCCACAGGAGACGCTCGCAGACCCCTCCCACACAGGCGCACCGATTCACACGTGTATGCCGTCACACACGTGTGTGGCACGCAGCCTCCTGTGCACACTCACGTATCCCGTGCACACCTCGGAGCAGACACAGTGAGCTCGGCCTGAGCTTGCCCCAAGGCCCCCGGGGTGGATGCCCACCCTGTCCAACAGCTGGGCCCTGGGCCACAATGGGTCAGCATACTCCCCACCTGACCACCACGTACCTCATAACCTCTTGGCTCTGGTAGACCCTGTCTGTGAGATGCAGAGGGCAACCTCCCTGGTCTACCAGGCCTCCCCCAAGCTGGTCAGTGTGGTGAGACAAGAGGTGGACCCCCGTGCTGCCTAGGCACCACAGGATGACAGGCACCCGGGGCCCACACCACATCACAGAGCCGCCCAGACCCACAGCACATGGCAGCCGAGTACCCAAAGTCAGCACCATGATCGCTACCCGAGGAACTGAGGGCCCACAGCTCAGACCCGGGTTCCAGTCTTGCTCTACCATCTCCCAACTGGGGGATCCTCCTTTGAGCCTCAGTCCTCCGGCCTATAAAATGGGCAGATCACTGCCCCCTTGTGCAGCTCACTCTGCACAAGGCCTCAGATGTTTTCTCTGCAAAGAAGGCTGCCCTGGTCACTTTAAAGAGGCCTTTTCCCCTCCCCATGTCCCTTTTCCTTCCTTAACTGTTTGGTTTTTAGTACACATTTATGTGCACTAAATTCATTTATCTACTTATCATTTATTTCTCCACTAGAATAAAAATTCCCAGAGGATATTTTTGTCCTTTTTTTTTTTCTTTTTTGGTACCGGGGATTGCACTCTTGACCTTGCGTTTGCCAGGCAGGCGCTTATACCACTGAGCTAAATCCCTAGCCCTCCTCCCTTTTTTTGTCTTTTTGAGACAGGATTTCTCTATGCAGTTCAGGCTGGCCTTGAACTCAGTACGAAGCCCAGGCTGGTCCTGAGCTCACAGCGATCTTCCTACCTCAGCCTCCCAAGGGTGGGCTTACAGGCGTGCCAGTAATCACCGCATACCGCTTCCCAGAGAATTTTGACTCTGGTTCACTGCTGTCTTCACCATGCTTAGAACAGGGCAAGGTAGTCCTAAGAGCAAAACTAGTGTTTGTTGAATGACTAAGGGAACCTTGATTGGCTAGAAATGGTTTCTGTTCAGAGTTGAGATCATTGTGCATCATGGAACCTGAACTCAGTTGTGTGAGCTAGCCCCGGGGGTCCAGATGAACCCTGAGGCAGTCAGATGGCCCTGGGAGCTCCTTAGCCCAGTCACAGGCAGCTTGCCAACCAAGGGGGCACAACGGTTTCTACAATGAACCATCAACTCCCCCTCTACCTCACCTCCTCACATTGGCTCTGACCCCGCCTCCCGGGCCCCGCCCCTTTCCGATATGGCCCCGCCCCTTTCCGCTGCGGGGGGGGGGGGCGCATGCTCACTGGTGCACTTCTTGACGTGGCTGCCCTTCTTGAGCGCGTGGCGGCTGAGCTTGCAGTGGAAGTTGTCCTCCCAGAACTCGGCGAACCAGATATTGCGCCGGTTGTTGTCCAGCGTGCGGCTGGAGAAGTAGCGGTCGAATCCTGACAGGGAACCGGACAGGACGGAGGTCAGCGCCTGGGGACGGAGGTCAGGGCCTGGGGCGCAGCCCCACACCCCGCCCCGCCCATCCCCCAGGCCGGGCCTTCCAGACCCTGACCCCGAGCCCCGATGCGGAAAGCGTGGCCCCGGCCTCACTGGGGTCCCTGCGCCTCCCAGTCCCCGTGCTCGAGCACAGCTGGCCCTAGGGCTTCTGGGGCGTGGGCTTCCGGGTGAAGAGGGGACATCCTGCGTGACCTTGAGCATGTCCCCTTCTCAGCCTCAATCTCAGGGAAGGTTTCCGGGGCACAGAAGTGTGAGGCCCCTCCCGCTCCATCGGTGCGGGGTTCTGTTGCACAGAGGGCAGGAGAGGAAGGCGGGGAGCCAGCTCCCCCCGCGTGAGCTGTGCAGCCATCCTGGGACCTGCCCTCGCAAGCTCCCTTGGAAGCCGGCAGCTCCCGGCAGGGGACCCTCCAGGCAGGGCCGGGCCTCGCCTGTCTGTGCCAGACGGGGGAGGGCGGCTCACACGGGCGCAGCAGAAGCCTTCCGAGATGCAGCTGTGTGCGTGTCACACTCCTCCCACACGGGAGCGCGCCTGAGCCTGCTGCTCTGCAGCTCCGCAGTGCTGAGTGTGGCCTGGACGCCTCCCAGCCCAGAGCTGGGACACAGGAGGCCTCAGGCCCAGAAGCAGGAGCGCAGAGATCCTGGGGAGCCGGGGAGGCGGGGGCAGTGAGTGGTAGAGTGAGCCGGTGCCGGTCAGGCCTACCTCGGACAGACATCCTCTTGGGGAGGATGGTGACGGCGCCCTCCGCCACCTCCTCCAGGTGCAGCACCGGTGCGATCTTGGAGCCCCAGCTGTCCGAGCCCATCCAGAAGAAGTGGCCTGTCTGGTTCGCCCTGCGCGCCGCCTGCAGCACACGCCTGGGGACACACACCGGCCCAACTCAGCTGCCACACCTGCCAGTTCCCCCGCCCACACCTGTCCCCCTCATAGGCCATGCCGGTCCCCACCCCTGAGCCACCCAGGCCCAGGGCCCACAGCTGCCCACCTCCATGGCCGTATCCCAGACCCGGCCCAGACCTGTGCACACTGCCCTCTCCCAAGCCCGTGCCCAGGCCTCTCCTGCTACAAGTCCAGTATGCTCCCCAGGCTGACCTCTGTCCCTGCAGAGGCCACAGCTGTCTTCCCGGATCACACCTGCCCCAAGTGACTCGTCCTGGAATCCATCTGGCCAGCCTGGGTCCTCTCAGACCCCTGCCTTCCCGCCCTAGGTCACGCCCCACCCCTTAGTGCAGCCCCAGTGTCACATACACACCGCTACCTCGGGCCCTCACCTGGCACGGGGGGCCAGCGGGGCCCTCTCCATGCACCCACCTGTGCCAAAAGCCCAGGCCTTCCCCGACCTGCTCCCCACCCTGCCGGGTGGATGAGGGTGCGGGTCAGCAACTGCTCACCATCCCCCAGGCCTATGTGACGGTGACCTTAAGCAAGGCAGGGACAGAGAGCCCAGCATGGGCCCAAGATGATGCGCCATCAATTAAGTGACCCTCAGTGACAGCTCCTGGGTACAGTCCCCTTAACCCTGCGTCCCCTGGAGAGCACTGGAGCAGGGGAGGTTACGAGGCCAGACACCATCCCTGTCCTTGGTGGGGACCCAGGGCTTGGGTGGGGCTGGGCAGGCTGTGGCCAGCAGGGCCTCAGGCTCCCAGAGAGGAGGCTCCCGGGAGGAGTCTGGCCTCCCGTCTGCATCTTCTGACTCCCTACACCTGCCCGGCTCCCACTAGGGGCAGGTGGGGCCACTCAGAGCCCACCCAGGCCCTATTAATACCCACCTGCTTCCGCCTGCCAGAGGGCAGAGCTCCCAGCCCAGCGTCCCCACAAAGTCACCTGCGTTTATTTTTACTGTTTGCATCAGAAAATGCACATGGATTTCCAGAAATGAGCCGCCTCTACCCACACCGCCTGCCCACGGCCAGCTCTGGAGCAGGACCATGTCCTGTCCACCATTTCCTGTCTACAACAGAGACCAGACCCTCTGTCCCTGCCTCCCTCCCAGCTTGGGTGTCCACCTTAGCTGCCTGTGTCCCTGGAAGCAGCAGGCCTGGTGGGGGTGCAGAGGTGGGCCTGGGGGCTCAGAAGCGTCCGAGCCAGAGTTTTGGGGACCTATACCCCTTGAGAGGGCAGGTGCTCCCTCTGTGAAGCTTGGAGGGGGTCAGAACAGAGGTCCTAGGATGGGCCCCCCACCTTTCCCTGCCTGAGACACCCCGGCCATCTCCTGATGATCTTCCAGCCCTCCACCAAGTTCCAGACCTGCGACCCTTGCCTAGGAGACGTGCAGAAAGGGGCCGGCCTGAGTTCCTACAGGGCATGTCCTGGCGGCCAGCACCTGCTGCCCCAGTCTGCAGATGGGCAGACTGAGGCCCAGGACGGTGCTCTCCAGCCCACCAAGTGTGCACCCAAGCCAAGATCCCCAGTCACACTTCTTCCTGTACCCTGAGTCCCCCAAAGAGAGGAGGAGGAGCCATGGTGTGGCCAGCGTCTGCTGGGCACCTACTTTCTGCCACTGTCTGCTACTCAGTTTTCAAACACCATCAGGCAGGCAGAGCTTTCACTATTCACACTGAGGAGTGAGCCAGGGATACAGCACCTCCTGGCGGAGTTCCATCCTAGGTACCAACAAAACTAAATAGCAACCAGAGGCCCAGAGAGATTAAGAGCTCACGGAGGTCACACAGCTCCTAGGTGCGACCGGAACCCTGGCTCTGGCCCCCACGCCCACAGCCTCGGCACTTCCTCCTGGCCGTGCCCAGCGGGCCGAAGGGATGCGGGAAGAGCGGGGAGGGAAGGGCGCCCATCACTGGTGGCCGGGGCCACCCTCACCCCTCTGGGCACAGGCTGGGCTCAGCCCCCTGGCCCTGCCCCGAGCCTCACCTGATGTCATCCTCGTTGGCGAAGATGATGACGGCCCTGGCGTTCGAGGTCTCCAGGAGCCGCCGGATGATCTTGTCGAACTCGCCCGTCTTGGGCTCCCGGGGGATCTTCACGGACTGCGCGATGCACACACCCCCTGCCGGAGAGGCCGTGTCAGCGGACCCGCCTGGAGAGGGCCAGCGCTGCCAGTCCCCAGCCTGAGGCCAGCCCCAGGGGCGGCGGGGGCAGGCTGGGCAGTGAGGCCAGCGTGGCATGAACCTGGGCTCTGCTCTCCAGCTGGGACCCTGGGGATGTCGCTGAACAGCTCTGTGCCTCAGTTTCCCCGTGCAGAAGCTAGTGGTAACACGGCATCATGGCGGCCCAGGTCTGAATCCTGCTGGGGACTGCAGAGGTCAGTGCATATAAACACAAGGCAACCCTCAGGCCGCAGGGCTGGGGGCACGGGTCTCTCTCGAGCTGGCAGGGGCTGGGCGTTGTTTCTGTATTTCAGTCCCACCCAGTGCCCTGGGACGGAGGCAGCCGACGAGCACCAAATTCCCTGTCACCCACTGCACCGGACACACGAAGGATGGATTCGGGGAGGGGGTGCCCCAAAGGTACACGGTGCCCTACCCTACTGCCGCCCAGGAGCTGGGAACACTGAGAATCAGAGCCTGTGCCCTGGTGACAGAGCAGGGCTGTCGGGGAAAGCGCCAGAGATGACCTGGAATGAAGCCAGGCCCCTCTGAGCCTCTGGCCTCCTCTGGGTCCCCTGGGAACAGACCCTTTTGAGCCTCCGCACCTGCCATGGGCAGGCACCCCATGCTGCCCCGGCTCCTCTGGGCCTCTGCCCAGGCTCAGTGCCCTGATCCACCAGGTGCATCTGCCTGGGTGCCCCTTGTGCAGGGCGCACAAGCCACCCGCAGACCCCCACAGCAGGCCCAGGGGAGGCTGCACGCGCCCGGGGCCACAAGGGGCTCTCAGTGTGCCAGGGGCCCCGCAAGGCCCGGGGCCACAGGCCACGGCACATGCACACACGGGAAGTCACCCACATCAGAGAAGGGCCCAGTCACCAAGAGTGCAGGGGTCATGGGGAGAAGGAACAAGGGTTCCCAGGATCCCACGGCCGCAGCACTGGCCGGGCGCTGATGGAGGCAGGCAGGCCCCCAGCTCCCCGCTAATGCCTGCATATGGTTCCTTTCCTGTTAGGAAGTTGGCCAGCTGCAACCTTTCTCCCCCGACCTGAGGAGACAGATGGACAGGAGGGAGAGGCTGGACTGGCCAGGGAGGGAGCCAAGGCAGGCCACCTGGCCCAGGAGGGAGGGGAGAAGGTGGGGGCAGTGTTAATCCCTCTGGAACGCAGAGACCCTGGGTTAAGTAGGAATTCAGGGCCAGGCCGCCCACACCCAAGGACACCTCTTGATATCCTTGCCAACACACGGGGCGTCTGGAGGGGGCCCAGGCGATGCTAATGAGCCCTCATTCCTCTGGCACCAGGATGGCACCACGCCGTCGCTGTGTGGGTGAGGAAACTGGCACTCGGGTTAAGTGGCTTCTCCAAGGTTGTAGGATAGGAACAGGAGGGTTTAAAGTCAGGCCGCAGGCAGGGGAGGGCAGAGGCCGGGGAGGGGCTGGGACAGCGCTGCTCCTGCAGGAGGAGGAGGAAGGGGAGCACAGTGGCCACGGGGAACCAGCAGTGACAGCGCCATGGTGCACGGGGTGCCAGGTCTCCAGGGGGCCTCGCCCTGCTGGGGGCAGGTGCTCGCTCACGCCCCCATCAGACAGGTGGGAACCGAGGCCCAAAAATGCCGATAGCCTGGCAAGGCCCAGCGTCCCCCAAGCGGGAAGCCCCCAGAGTCACCCCCTTGCCACCCTTCAGCTGCAGGGCAGCTCCTGCCTGGCGTGTACTGAGAGCGGAAGGACAGCGCCTCCAGGGTCGCATGTGGCATGGACATGCGCCCTAGCCCGTACTGCTGCAGGCCAGGAGCTCAGGGGGCCCTCAGCGCCCTGGGGTGCAGCCCCTCCATTCAGCAGGGAGCCCGGCTGTCACACCCTAGGGGTATCTTCCTCAAACCCTCCCACTCTCACCCTCACTCTCCGGAGCCCACACTGCGGTAAACACCACCCCGCAGAGCCCCGGAGCCGGAGCAGAACGAGTCTGCTCCCCAGGGACACTTCATGAACCCCACACACTGCTCCCCAGCCCCGCCCAGCCTCCTGCCAGGGCCCTGACAGAACCCAGCAGCCACATGCCAGCTGCAAGCTCTGCTGTCCCAGCCAAGGCAGGCCACCGCCTGTCAGGCCGGGGTGCAGGAAGCCACAGCCCCTTGCCAGGGACATCTGAGCAGAGGGAGGATGCAGGAGCTGGGAGACCCACGGTTCCGAGCAGCAGAGTGCAGAGACGTAGGCCAGAGGGGCAGGGCCTCGCCCATGGCACACGGCGCCGACACAAGCCACTCCAGTGGCTCAGTCGCTGCCTGGGGAGGCTGGAACCCAGGCCAGCTTCCGCCTGCGTCCCCCAAGTGCTGGCTCGTGTGGCCCAGCCTCCAGCCCCGCACCACCGCAGCGTCCCAGCCTGCCCTCCCTCCACCTCTCCCTCTGCCGTCCCATCCATCAAACCGGCCGTCCTTGGCCCCAGCTGGCCTCGACATTGATCAAGGCACATCCGTCAGAGAGCTCCGGATTCGTGGCCGTGACCGGGAATGCCGCATGCTGGTGGCCCCAGCGCCACCACCGCCTCCTCCACGCTCCTTCCATGGACCCGGCTCGCGGGCAGGGGACACACACACACACACACACACACACACACACAAAGGCACTCACCGCAGCGCTGTTCACAGCCCCCAAAACGAAAACAATCTTAATATTTTACGACAGGAGAGCTAAACCTCGGCGCGTCTGCCCAGTTAAGCAGTTAAGATTAATAAAACTGCCCTCGTACGTCTGCGTGACAGGTGCCGAAGACATAAAATGGACTGAACGGAGCAAGTCACAGCATGCTCTGTCCCACTTATGCACAACTTAAAGACCACGTGGGACACTTATTTCTGGACACCCACGCGTGCGGCCGGGAGTAAAAGCTGCACAGGGCAGATCCCCGCTATAACCATGTCCCCCCTGGTGCCCAGAACGAGGTTCCCATCAGCTGTATGTTGAGCGACTAAACAAGAACAGGAAGGAACCCACCCATCAGAATCGCCATCACCCCAAGAAGGGAAGCCAGGGACAGGATTCAGGAGAGCGCCACCCTGCGGCTTCCACGAAGCACCTTTCTTTTCTTTACAAAATAATCAGAACCATGATCCTATGCCACCAGCCGGGGGCTGGGCATCCCCAGCCACCCCCCGCCCCTGCCCGG
>PVJX010018840.1:0-35822 GCA_004027295.1 Dolichotis patagonum
GGAAATTTGTAGCAGTAAATACTGACATAAGGAAAACAGATCAAGTGCATATAACTGAATGGTGAACCTCAATCTTGTAGAAAGAGAAGAGCAGGCTAAGCCAAAAGCTTGTACAAGGGAGGGAATTATGAACAATGGAGCAGAAATTAGTGTAATAGAGTCTAAAAAAATTACAAAGAATCAATGAATTGAAGAGTTTGTTCTTTAAAAGATTAAATAAAACTCACAAATCCTTATCCAATCTTATAAAAAAGCAAAAAAAAAAAAAAACCCTTCAAAATCATGCAATTAGGCCTGAAAAGGATGAATCACAACAGACCCTGTAGAAATCCAGGAGATCCTCTACATGTACTTTGAAAACTTGTACTCTAATAAGATGGAAAATACAGAAGAAATGAACAGATTCCTAGATACCTAAGAATTATCAAAGCTGAATCAAGAAGGTATAAACATTCCAAATAAATCCATATCAACAAACAAAGGCCCAGGCCCTAAAGGATTCACCAATGAATTCTACAAGAAATTTAGAGAAGATCTAACACCACTACTTCTCAAACTCTAATGAAATCTGAAGGGAAACAACAATGCATTCAAATTCATTCATGGAAGCTAGTGTTACCCTGATGGTAAAACCAGAGAAGGACCCAACTAAAAAAGAGAACTACAGACCAGTCTTACTAATGAACATTGATACAAGATTCCTCAATAAGATACTGGTGAACAGAATACAGCAAATCATCAAGGAGATTATACTGCATGATCAAATGGAGTTCATCCCAGGGATGTAGGGATGGTTCAACATATATAAATCAATAAATTTAATACATCCTATTAACAGAGTGAAAGACAAAGAATCATATGACATCTCAATAAATGCAATAAAAGCTTTTTACAAAATTCAACACCAATTCATGATAAAAATCCTACATAAAATTGGAATAGATTGTCTTTATCTCAATCTGATAAAAGCTATCTATAAAAGCTATGACAAAACTAACAGCCACCATCACACTAAATGGACAAAAACTAAAAGCTTTTACTCTAAAATCAGGAACAAGACATGGATGTCTACTCTCTCCACTCTTATTCAACATAGTCCTGGAAACTTTAGCCAGAGCAATTAGACAAGAGAAGAAAAAAGGAATAAAAATTGGAAAGGAAAAGTTAAACTATCATTATTTCCAGATGACATGATACTCTACATAGAAGACCCCAAAAACTTCACTAAAAAACTGGTAGATTTAATAAGCAAATTCAGTAGCTTTAGCTGGATACAAAGTCAACACTCAAAAATCAATAGCATTTCTGTACAAGAATAACAAACTGAATGAGAGAGAAATCAGAGAAAAAACTTTCACAATAGCACCCAAAAGATGAAATACCTAGAAGTCAATTTAACAAAGAATGTGAAAGACCTCTACATTGAAATCTACAATCTCTTGGAAAAGAAGATGAAAGAAATATTGTCTCCATTTTCTAATATCTTCTAATAGCTACCTATGCTCTTGGGTAGTAAGAACCAATATAGTGAAAATGGTCATAATTCCAAAACTATTACATAGATTCAATGCAATCCCAGTCAAAATTCCAATAACTTATGTCACAGAATTAGAGAATACAATCTTAATCTTGGAATGGCAGAGACCTAGAATAGTAAAGGTAATCCTGGGCATCAAAAGCAAGACAGGGGCATTGCAGTCCTGACTTGAAATTATACTATAAAGCTACTGTGATTAAAAAAAAAACAGTGTGG
The DNA here is from genome assembly GCA_004027295.1 of Dolichotis patagonum. Lineage (NCBI taxonomy): Eukaryota > Metazoa > Chordata > Mammalia > Rodentia > Caviidae > Dolichotis > Dolichotis patagonum. The sequence continues at coordinate 1,754 of PVJX010018840.1, forward strand.
TACTAGCGAAAAACAGACCCAAAGATCAATGGAATAAGTTAGAAGATGCAGAAACAACTTCAGACACCCTAATCTACCTTATCTTTGGAAAAGAAGCCAAACACATTCACGGGAAGAAAGATATCCTCTTTAAAAAATGGAGCTGTAAAAACTGGCTCTGCACATGCTGAAGATTAAAGTTGAACTCATGTCTTTCACCATGTACTTAACGAAACTCAGACTTAATCAAAGATCCAAATATTAAAACAGAAACAATAAATCTACTGGAAGATAAAGTAGATAAAAGTTTTGATGACACTGATTTACACAAAGACTTTGTGAGCAAAATCCTGATTGCACAGGAGCTATCACACAGAATCAACAACTGTGATCTCATTTTATCAAAAAGCTTATGCAATGCAAGAGAAACTACCAACAGAGTGAAGAGGCAATTTACAGTGTGGAATAAAGTATTTTCCAGCTGTTCCTCAGGCAAATGATTACTATTCAGAACATATAAAGAACTGAAAAAAAAATCAGTCCTCCCAGATTTAAAGACCCAATCCAAACATGGGCGTCTAAGATGAATACATACTTTTCAGATGAAAAAATGTGAATAGCAAATAAATATATGAAAAAATATTAAATATCACTGATCATTTGAGAGATTCAAATTAAAACAACAGTGAGATACACCTCTCCTCGGAAAGAATGGCTACTGTCAAAAATCAACTTGTAACAAATGCTGGTGGGGTTATGGGGAAAAAGGAACCCATCGCCATTGTTGGTGGGAGTGTAGACTAGCACAACAACTATGGGAATCAGTGTGGATATTCCTCAAAAAACTAGGATTTGAAGTCCTATTTAGCTTCTGTATATCTTCCCAGAAGAATTTAAAATAACATACCACAGCAATATATATGCACCCATGTTTATAACAGCACAATTTGTAATAGCTAGAGCTTATGCCATTGACTGAGGAATGGATAAAAAAGATATGGTATTTTAATACAGTGAAGTACTACTGTGCCATAAAGAAGGAAAAACTTGAAACCTTTATTGGTAGATGGATGCAACTTGAGACCATACTCATAAGTGAAATAAATCAGACACGTGTAAACATTGTATCGTCCCACTAATGTGAGAAGCTGAAAGAAACTATATATATAATAGGTAGTTAAAACAGTTATACTAGTTTCTGAGACCATTGTAAAGAAAAGTTTCTGCTAGTATTGTTTGAATGATTAAATACAAATGTCTTGTACCCTGAGTAACCGATATGAAGATAACAATATGCAATGCAGATACCATTGTTGCGCCCTTCTTATTGTGTTTTGAAATTTTGTTTTATTTTTTAATAAAAAAGAAATAATATTGATTCAACAAATGGGACTATATCAATTAAAGAGCTTCTGCACAGCAAACAAAACAAGAAAGTGAAGAGAGAATTACAGTATGAGAAGTAATTTTTGTCAACTGCTCCTCAGAGACCGGACTAATACCTAGAATACATAAAAAACTCAAAAACATTTGATCTTCTAAAATAAAACAGCCAATGAAAGGTTGGGCAATTGAACTGAGTAGTCACTTTGAAAATAAAGACAAATGGACAAGAAGTACATGAAACAATGTTCAATATTTTTGACCACTAGAGAAATGCTAGTCAAAACAACCTTGAGACTCATACTCCAGAAAGGATGGCTATCATCAAAAATTGGAAAAAAAAATGTTAATGTTTGTGAGAAAAGGAAATACTTCGAAATTGTCTGTGGGAATGTTAGTACAACCACTATGAAAATCAACATGCAGACTGCACAAAAAAGTAGAACTTTTATTTGACCCAGTTATAACTCTTTGGGGTATTTTCCAAAAGCAGTTAATTATATTGCTGTGTTATACCTATGTTTATAGCAGCACTATTCTTAATAGTACAGCAAATCGTGGAAGTGACCCATATAGCTATCAATATATGATGGATGGATAAAGAAAATACAGTGTACACACTTGTACACAAAACATACTAACTTATGAGTAATATAATGAAGTATTACTCAGGTATGAAGGTAAATTTGAGTCATTTGTAGGAAAATGAATGTACCTTGAGATCATAATGCTAAACTAAATAAATAAGACAAGGAAGGTTGCATATAACATTATTTATTTTAGATAAAGAACTCAAAATCTACTTTTTTAAAAGAGTAAAATGAAAGATTCTAAGAAACAAAGAGTAGTCTTTCTGGGGATATGAAGGGATTCTGGGACATAGAGGCAGAGGGAGAGGAGCAAAAGGGAAAATATGCACATGTGCAGATTTCCCAAGATAAATGTAATTATATCTGCTACAAACATATACTAATAAAAGAGCAATGGTCACCGCGGATATAACTCAATGGCACAGCGCCTGCCTGGCGAGTGTGATGTCATGAGTTCGATTTGTGTACCAAAAAAGAAAGAAAAAGAAAGAAAGAAAGAAAGAAAGAAAGAAAAGAAGGAAGGAAGGAAGAAAGAAAGGAAGAAAGAAAAGAAAGAAGGAAAGAGAAAGAAAGAAGAGGAAAGAAACAAAGAAGAAAAACAACTGTCATTCCTTCCCAATATGGAATGGTTTGTGTTTTCAGCTGTTTCTTTAAGTTCAGAGTACTCAACAGCCTCTCTAAACTCTCTGAGGCTAAGATGCTACCAAGACTCTAAATATATTTGACTTCTTGTACCCTCCCTCCTATCTTTGTGAATTATATTACTCATTAAATTTCCCAATAGTGGAAAATTGCCAGAATGTCATTATGTATCCGTCTAATATTCTGCAATTATTGTTTCCTTTGGAATCCAACAATCCTTCCTTGCGTTATTTTGTCCTTAGATTTTTTTTTAAGGATATAGGTACACCACTTATTCTCTCTCAGTGTCAAATTTCTGCATCATTACAGTAGAGAAAGCTGAAGTTACTTGATAGGTTTTCTGTGATGATTGTATAAATATGTATTAAAAATTTCATGATTTAGGGTCAACACCCAAAATATGGTGACTACTCTTTTCACAATGCTTTTAAATTCTCTAAAGAATAATGTGAATAAGCAGGGGAAAAAACCCTAAGACAAGGCTGGTGTGGAATATAAAATGCTTCTCAGAATCCTACAAAAACAGAACATGGATCAAACTCACATAATGCCATGATGGGGACATAAGGAACTTTATAGTATATTGCTAAAGACATAGACAAATTGGGAATATTTTGGCCAACAAAAAGCATGGAGTAGTCATCCTGGATAGTTTACTATACGGGTAAATGATATTATAAGAGTATCAAAGTGCAAAGATTAGTTTTATAATTCATATCACATAGGGAGAGAAGTAAATTATATTCTCCATTGCCAGATAAGAGAACATAACAGCTCCTTGGGTAGACATTTATGATAAATTTCAAAATAGATATTGAAAAGATTTTATGATAAATTTATGATAAATATTGAAATGTTATTTTAAATATATGTAAACTTTGGTGTGCTTTGCTTTTAAAATTGCTTCTAAGCTAAATGAAATTAGAAAACAACAGACTCCCACATTAATAAGATACAAAAACAGTAGTCCTATTTTAATTTTAGGCACACCCTAACATCTTGATATCCCTTGAGGTCTACCTCTTACACAATATATGATTAGCAAGGTGGATTCAAGTGCTGCAAAAGTGCCAGTTTGCCAGCTGCCCAGCTAGCATCTGAGTGGTGATTAACAATGGGTACTGGCTGACCTCTGCTGAAGAGCGTACGTAGGATCTGGGGACCTGAGGCAATTGCAACACGCAAGTGAAAACACAATCTCTCAGATTCATAATGGAGTATCTAGAGATGTCAAGGTGAGTCACATCACATAAATGTCACCTGCTCTGACAGCATTTAGGACATCTGCCCATGAAGCTTTCCACCTATTTTCTCCTTGTATAATGAAGTAATTCATAAGATGCCAGCTGGGACTGGAGTCCTACAGAGCATCAGAAAAAAAATATATATTTAAAATCTGGCTCATTTGTTATAGCTAATGGCAGATATTAAATTACTCCTAAATCTTTGCTCTTAATAACAGCAAACCTCATTTACTATAGCTGTGCAAACACTCAAAAAATGGTTAACCTAAGAATATCTCTGCAGTACTGTGGATTATTGCCAATGTATGCTAAATTTAGGTGTAATATTTGTCCAATATTTTTAAATAAAAATATTTTTCAAACATTATTCTTAGCAAAGTTCTTATTCTGACAAATAGGCAAATGATTCAATGTTTGAAGGATAATGTTCAAATATATTTCAAGTAAAAAATTCTGTTTCTTTTGTGTTTTCTCCCTAAATATTTTTCTTAGAATTATCATTAAACAGTCATTTAACAATTTTTCTTCTTGTTATTAGTCTGTGGTCTCTATTTTTTCTTCTAATACCCTGATGGCTACTTTAAATGTGCTGTTTTCCATTAGTAATCAACATATCTTTTGGTATCTTTTCTTATTATCTTTAATTTGCTTGACTTCAAATTAATTAGATAAGGCTGGAGATATAGCTCAATTGTACGAGGTTGTGAATTCAATCCTTGGTACCCAAACCAAAACAAAACAATCCAGTAATTAGATGATTTTTGTGAACTTTTTCCTTTTCTTTCATGCTTTGTTTTATCTTATCTTCAATTCATATGCTTCTATAACCCCAACACACATTCTTTACTCATATTTGATAAGTAATTAGTAGGTTTTTTCTATGTGCTTACACACAGAAGTAATCAATCTTTATCAATATTAAAAGCACACAGATGGTAATATTCCCAGAATTTTAGAGAAGCATTAGAGAATGGTGATAATTTATAAGGAGTGACATCAAAAAATATCTTGCTAAGTGAGTAGACTATAGCTGTACTTACCACTGGGAGAAAACATAATTTGCTATGAGAGATGATGGAAATGTAATTGAGTAATCATGTTACTATAATGGAATTTATAGAATCATGTTGTATGCATTACACAAAAATTATTAGAACAAGGAAAAGAAAAAATATTCTTGATGATGTATTACATTATCTCAGTTAAGCCTTAATAGGAAGTTAAAAAGCTTTGTCGGTAAAGTGGACAGAATGGTAAAAGAAAAGAGAAGAGAGAAGGAAAGGAAAAAAAGAAAAGAAAGGATAAAATAAAGACAAAACTGGTAGGCACTAAATAACATGTAGGGAGACAAAGGAGAAGTTTGGCATTGCCAGAGTGTAAATGGAAGGCAGAGTGAGAAAACAGCTTGAAATTCAACAAGGGCCTCGCTGTGGAGAGAGTGGTGCTACCATTCTAAGGGTCTTGACCCTGAGCCATAACAGTGGGTGCCTTTGAACTGGGAAATGCCCATGATCAGATGTTCCTTTTTTACCAAGCAGCCTTTCCACTCTTAGGGGATGGATTTGAGAGACATAAGAATTAATTTACAGATCCCAACTGAAGACTACTTTATGAGAATCTAGATCAGAATAGCAATAAAAAAAAAACAGAAAGGACAGGTTAAAAATTATTTAGCTGAGTATGTGGAAAGGGACAACGGCTGATTTTATATGGGCATGAGGGAAAGCATGATTTTGTAAATCTACATTTAGTGAAGAAACATCTTATTCTTAGTGCTCAATCCCTTACGGTTCTTTCAATAAAACTGATAAATTACATTTATTGAAGTGAACATTTTAAAGCTTTGATCCATTCATTATTTAATTTAATCCTTACGAGACTCCTCAGAAATTGAGCCTGTATTTTTATCAATACATTTCAGATAAGCGTATTGAAAATGACTTTCCTCAAATGTATATCCTTGTGATAATAGATTATCTAAATGTTCATTTTTAAAAAAATTTCAATTAGACAGCCTAGCCTTAGTCTGGCAGTTAAGGTCCATTGTAGCCTAGCCTTAGTCTGGCAGTTAAGGCATTTGGAGTCCATTGTATGTGTCTTAGTCACTTTTACATCACTGGGACCAAATACTTGACAACCGCAATTTAACGAATGAGAAAATTATTAGGCTCAAGGTTTCTTTCCATGGTGGGATGGCTCCAACATAGAATCAGCATAACAGAGGGACATGGTGGAGTAAAAATGGCTCGAGTATGGCAGCCTTGAAGCAGAGAGAGTGGGGAGGAGTTGGCAACAAAGATACACCCATCTCCATAAACCCAAGTAGCTTGCCCCTTCTGATCAGGGTCCACTTTAGAACATGAGAATTTGGGGCAAAATTTTAGATAGAACATAAAAGTAAGTCTCAGTAATGGAGCCATTGAAGCCACTACCTATAAAACATGATGAGAGTTAGAGAAGACAATCCCATGAGAAGCAGCCCCAAAGGTTGAATCATTGCTATAATGGTGCCTATTCAGTTATTCCCCCACAGAAAGTTAACATCATTAACCAATGGAGCATCTTCAAGTAAAACAAATGTATAAAGGATTTAGAAGTCAAAAAAATTTATATAAAATTTATACCACGTTTTTATGCATATGTTACATGCAGGCATAGACTATGTTAGTGATTCTGAGTGTTAATCAGTGTAACAATCTCTTTGTATTTGTTGCACATTTGCCTTATGTCTCTGTGCAGTATATAACACACACACCCATTTTGTTTTAAAAGCAATGTGTGGAGGTTCTAGCCTGGTGAACACCCAGACTGTATAAAAATTCTGTAGTTCTCTCCTCCTTAGCCACACCCCATATCTTGCATTATTTATCTCTTCTGTTTAATTATTCCTGAGTTTTACCATTTCTAATAAACTGGTAAATATTTCTTTAAAAACCTATGTGCAAATGCAAACTTGTAAACTGGCTTTTTAGCAGCAGTTAACAACATGGGAGGAGGTTTAAAGTCCTTTCCTGAACTATTTCCGCTTTCCTTTCAATTGGGGAATGAACACCAGTTAGGAGCTAAGACATTATGACAGTGTAGTTTCTTTCTTACATCAATTTGAATTCACTTTTATGAGAAGGTATCATGTTTTCCTCTGTATTTCTGGGGAGTGAACTTTAGTGAAGGTCCTTATATAAATTTAATTCCTATTGTTTTGTCCCTTTTACTGTTAAAAGCTGTTTCATCTCAAAGTTTAAATTTTAAATGAGGAGTAATTATACAAATCATATATTTATATGTTCGGTAGACAAATGAGAAAGAGAACTAATTGAATTATGATTCATACGAAGATCTTAACAGTAACATAATCTCATAAACTAATTGAAGAGACTTGTTAAATGATGTTCAGTAGCTAAGAATCTGGGACTGAAAGCAAGAATTTGATCAGACTAATCTGAGTGCTGTTTGAGTATACAGGTGTTTATTTTCTATTCTAGCTGTGCTCTTCAATTCTTTTGAGCTATATAGCTAGTACTCTAGAAAAGTGAATTTGTCCAGAAGCAATTGATCATAAAGATCTAGATTTTTTCTTATATTATTCAAACATGGATAATTTTAAAACATGGTATTACCATATAAATTCCATGCATGTTTAAGATAAGTTGCTTTCTTTTTAAATCTAGATTGGGTAAAAGCTTTTCTAATTGTCTAGATAAATTAAGATTTGGATATGGTAATAATTTCAACAAAAGTAAGTAAAGAATTTAGAATAGTTGTTGTCAAACTGTAATAAGAAATCTCTGAGGGGGATTTTAAAATATGCATTATTTTGTCCCATCTGTAGATTTACTAAGTCTGAAAATCAAGGTAAGGCAATTGAGAATAGTTTTAGCTTTCTAGTTGATTCTGTCATAAGCTTTGAAAAATATCAACTTAAAATCCATTGTTAATATTATTCACCATCAACTTGAGGATAAGATAAACACATCCCTTGGTGTTGTATGCGGTCATCACTGAGTGTGTATGTGTTAGCACTAAAATACATCCCTTTGTGTGACTTGAAGGTAGTTTTTGTCGAGGTTCTATGTGTGCATGGACTGGTGAGTAGTAATGTGGAGGTGTAGTAGATGTGCACAGATAAAATCAAAGAATACAGAAGTATTTATATTTTACTAGATTATTTTTTGACATTAGATAAATTTCTATTTGTTCTTAGGAAAGAATTGTTTCTAATATTTAAGAATCAATTAAGATGCACAATGGGTAATCTTACCCACCACTCATCTGTATCATCCTTATATGATGATATTTGAATAAAGATAATTCTTTGTGGAATCTTTCTATAAACCAGGTTCTATGCTATTTCATATTGAGAGTATGAAATAACTGACATATGCACTCTACCCTCAAATGTTGGCAATTAAATGTTAACTAGATAAAGAAACATGTATAATAGAAGCTCATCCCTAAGTATAAATCAGCGAAAATTTCTCTTGAGATTTCTATACATTTATTTCAAAACGTAGGGTAAAAATTACTGCTATTCCCTTTATGACAATTTCTTTTCTCTCATTTGTTTAATATGATATATTTCCTCCCAATACTTCCCATGTATTTAATTATTTACTTCTATCATCATACCAAAAACTTTTGATTAGTTCCTTATTTAAAAAATTTAGTGACTGCCAAGATTACTATCTAAAGGAAGAAGAGTCAAGAGTAAAAGCCCATCTGTACTTTTCAGTTTTCCTGGATGTCACTTTCTTTCCCTATCTGTACCCCTTTCTATGTTATAGGGTCCTCAAAAATATATTCCCTCCATTTTATGCATTCAATTATCTGCTCGTTTTACAATGTATAATCTGCATTACCAAGCACACAAAAGAAAAAATAAGAGGTAAATAAGCCAAAGGAAGGAAAAAGATTTGGTTGTAAAATATCACTGAGTGAGATTCCAACATAAAATACATGTCCTATACACTAAATACTTGTTAAGTATAAGACATACATTTAATTTTGAGATGACTAAAGAGAATTATTTGAAATGGTAAAATTGATCTTAAAAATATAATTAGATGTTCAGGGAAATCACAGCTCTTTCTGGTTTATGGGTAAAAATTTCATTTGTATTCTCATGTCAGATTTCAGAGCTCTGCTTTTGAATGGTATCTGTTTTCCTTTCATGAGCTTCAATAGGCTAAAAATGATGCCTTCTCAAATTTAAGTGAATGATATCTGGACCACAAGGAATTGAAAGTAAATAGCTATTAAAGGAATTCTTTGGAATACTCATAGGACATCAATAAGTGTTTCATGCATCACTTAAAACTAGAAAATGATCAAAACTATGTTCAGGTTGAGATTATGGAAATGAAATTAAGGTGTGGAAGCTGGCTTTTACTTTATATAAATAAAGGTGTTTTTTTTTTTGTTTTTTTTTTTTGACCACTGAGCATTTGGATACTGTTTCTGCTGCTGCTGAAACTAGGGAGACAGTTGAAGAGATAAAATGAAAATATTACAGAATATTCATGAACCCTAGATATACAACCATGAAAGGCTCCTTTTATTTACCTTTCTCATAATTTCAGGTAGAAGGAATCAGAGATTTACGATAATGAATTGATAGGAAGTGTGATGACTACTTCACAGTACTGACGAATGGCTACTGCAGCCCATGTAAATATTTTGATGTATTGCTTCAGATCCATACTTTAGAACTTTCTAAATTACTAGATAGCCTTTACTAATAACCATAAAAATGTATATGACTGAGTGAAATAGAGTGCTTTCAAATCAGCTTCTCTTATACCATCTAATCTGATTATCCAGATCCACCTGCAAAGAAGATCAAAACGGCTAATAATAACAATTTACTAAGAATCATTGTGTTTCAGACCCTTCTCTTAATTCTACCTCATGTAAATAAATCCCATGGGGTATATATTAGTATTCTACAAATAAAGTCGCTAAGGCATGAAGGAAATATCTTAATAACCCAGTGACTCGCAGCTGGCAAATGCTAGAAGTGGGATTTGAATCCAAGCAGTTTTTACTCCAGAGTCTGCCTCTGAGCCTTGACAACATATTGCAGGGAAAGAAGCAGAAGCAGTTAAAGAGTTAGAGATTGAATAGTTTCATAGTTCTAACATATGTCTCTGCGTGCCATGAATGGATATAAGACCAAGTGATCTTAGTGTGACTGAAGTTACAGGAAATTCAGCCTTGAGTATTCATTCAGTCAGGTGCAAAACTCCGAGTTCTTGTACTTTTTACATGCATAATAAATGTAGCTCCATGAAGCAAAATTCAAGCTAGAAAGAATTACAGGGTTCTTCAATCTAGCCCCTTTCTTATGGATACTTGCAGTCTAGAAATACTGAAACAATAGGGAGAGCACGGTGTATATACGATTGCATGCATAGGTATGAACATATGCACTTACATACATGCTTGCATACAAGACTTAGAATCCAGGCAAATCAGTAGAAGTCCCACAGATAAGCACTTGAACTAAATCTACAGGATAACCAGCAATTTAAGATGGAAATGTTTAGCCCTATGGTCAGAATGAGGCAAACACTGCCGAGTGTTGACAAAGTGCCATGTGGATATTGAATTTGCCTCTTCCACACATTGTAATCTAAGAATAATATCTTGACATTTTTGAGCCTATTTTTCATTCTGTAAATTAGAACTGAATAATTGCCTAGCCCATAGAACTGTTGAATATGCTTTGTAAATTACAGCTTGATATGTAAGGGTATTATTAATTATACTTTTATGTTTATATTTCATGAAATAATAACTTTGTATGGTAGCAATTGCTTATCAAATTCATCAGCTGCGGATTCGGATAATCACAAAATAAAGTACCTAAAAATGAGAAAGTAGCTATACAGCTCTCTCAGGTGTCTTGAAAATATCAGTTGCATGATTTGAATTTGGCAAGTGTATGAACAAATGGCTAAATGAGTTGCAAAAATGAATGAATGTCAAGATGTGCTTTTCCCAAGACTTCCATTATTCTGCCTTAAAGAAACTATGACTTCAAGTAGTGAAATGTGGAAAAAACAATTTATGTTGTTATTTAAATTTATCTTTCCTCCATATTAGGATGAATGGTTCATTGCAGACTTTCTCATTTTAACTCATTTTTTATTTTCCCTTTTTATTTGATAATTATAAACTGTTATGTTTCATCTAAAAATACCCTGATATAATTGATAAAATAATTCAATCATAGAATCTTTCTTAAGTATAAAAGAAAAGGAATGTTTACTGATTGAAAATCTTAATATGAATTCTTCAAATCATTGTTAATTTTTCTGCAAATATTTTTTATCCAATTTATTCAAATAAATATTGTTCACTAAGTAGAAATCTGCTAGTATATAAAAAAGCATTTTAAAAATGTTTCCTCTTTAATTCTCACTTCTCATTTCTCAATATAACTTCCAAGATATAACTATCTTTAGCTGCTTTTATTTTTTTGTCAGTCACTGAGGTTTCATTAAATAGTTGTCTTAGTGTCTTGTTCTTTAGTAGCTATGATTACTTATTTTTGTTCTCCATAAGTTTCTAGCAGTGTTGGTCAGTTCCTTCACTGCTAGCTCTATGTGGCATTAGTGTAGCATTTCCACTTGATGGCCATTTTGGTTCACCCAGGGATTGGTGGGGTATCTTGCCAGGTACACCTGGGTGGGTCTTGGAAGGGTTACTCTGAGGTCTCTGTTGGGTCCCTCACTTTCTTTCTGTCACTCTTCATCTGCTGTATTTCCCAGTTGTCATAAACTGAGCAGCTTTGTTCCTTCATGTACTTCTACCATGATGCTTCTGACTTGGAGGCAGCTGACCATGGACTGAGTACGTGAGCAAAATCCAACCTGTCCTCCAAGCTGTGTGCTGAGTATTGTGGCCAGCAAGGGGAATGCTAATACACTGTATGACTTTAAAGGCCATACGTTTACAATTGTTTTATTAACCTAACATCAAGATGCTATGAAAAATAAAAACAGGCTTATAAGGGTTCTTAGTTTATCTGATGAGGATAGAGTAACTTATTTTTCCTCTTTTTTGATCTTCTATTACTTTATCAAATCTTACAAATGCACCTTTTTTACTTTATAAAGTATGTATATCCATAATTGTACTACTTATCTTTGTTCTGTAAATTGAGCTGATCCTTCAGGCTGAAACCATTAAATATCATTTATATTATTCAAACAGAAAATATTTGTTACCACAGTGAGTTGTATTATAATGAGTTTTATTTTATTATAATGAGTTATTATTGTATTTTCTTCCTTATATCTCCAAAATTTCAGGATTTATGCTACTGATAGAAAATTTCTTTAATTATTTGTATATGTATTCATTCAATAATTATTAACATGGTATTTTCTATGTGTTAGATTCTGTTCCTGGATTTTGAAATACAATATGAATGCAAATTACAAACACATAGATCTTATACCCTTTTGATCAAGGTAGACATTAAGGAGAGAAAACAATAGTAAAGTAAATTTTTAAAAAAGTATTTTAGAGAGCTGTGAAAAAATACAAACAGAACACTGTGAAGAAAACCAGAATGGCTGGGTGAGGTTATAATTTTAAACATTGTCATTACAATGAGCTTTGTTTAAATGATATTTGAAGAAAATGAGGAAGGTAAACATGTAGCTACCTTAGGAAAGAAAGTTTAAGAAAAAAGTCACAGAGGAGAAAAATCTTGGGAATGTGTCTAATTCCTGAATCTGTAGTAAACAAAATTAGGAAATGAGGTAAGGAGATGTAATAGAAGAATAAATTAAGGCCAAATCAAGAAAGATTTTGACTTTCACTCTGAATGTGATGGTGACAATTCAGATTTTTACCCAAAGATGTATACTGACCTATACTAAATTTGAAAAAGGATCACACTTGTATCTAGTACAAAATGTAAGAGAAAAGAATAAAAACAATGAGAACCATTAGAAACTATAACAAGAATGCAGGAAAAACATAATGTGACCTCGCATAATTCAAGCCTCTTTGAAAAGCCCATAAGTTTTATATATCTAATCTTTCTACTGCTCCTTAGAGTTGGAAGTTGGACCTTCTGTGTTAATTCAACCTATCTCTTAGCTTCCCTCTTAAGAATTTCTCTTCTTGTTCTTGATTTTGTCTTCTTATTTTTCCACTTAAAGTAACTTTTAGTTTCAGAATTTCTTTCTTGATCTGCAAATGTTTTTATTATTTTCCATGTTTTTATTATTTTCCATATTTTTATAAATAAGCTGATTTTCCAAACACTTTTAATACTGTTCGTATGGAAAATTTTAGCTTTTTAACCTCATTTTGATCCAGTAGGTGATGCTTAGTTTAAGATCATAAACGGGGTATTCTTTCACAGTAAAGCATAAGTAAATGCAACTTTTTTTCCTTTTTTTGGTACCGAGAATATAATTTGTTACCTTGAACTTGCCAGGCAGGTGCTGTGTCACTGAGCTGTATCCCTTGCCAAAGTAAATGTGGCTTTACGTAAGTGATGTGTGCTCTTATTTATGTTTTAAAAATCTAACAGGTATTGGACTCAGTGAGCGTGAGAATTCCCAAAGGAAGTGATAATTAGGAGAACTGATTAAGAAGCAGATTTTGGCGTGGAGGGTGCTGGGGATAGCGCTCAGGGACTTGGGCTTGCCAGGCAGGTGCTTATGACGCTGAACTATATGCCTGGCCTCAGATACTAACAAAGTAAAAGTGAAAATAGAATAAAGCTTATAGGAGACATTCAAAAGCCTTACTTCAGGAGGAAATACAGGGATAAATGAAAGAATACTATGTGTTTAGGCTTTTTATTGTTGATTGTTCTCTTTTGGACTTAGTGTTATGATTAGACATAATGAACTGTTAGAACAAATCATACTAAACAAAAATATTAATATATTTACTTTAATCATGAAATGATAGCTAAGACAGAAATTTTAAATCATCAGCATATATTATTATCTCATGTGTTAATTATAATACTCAATATAATTGATCCTACAATTTCACAAATTTAAAAATTGAAATTCACAGAACATAAATGATTGGGCAAATGTAATAAAATCACAAAATATAGAGCTATAACAAAAACAGGACTCTGATCTTTACAGTACAGTAATATTTTATAATGCCATGTAAAATAAGGCATACATATAAAGATTCTTATGTTAGATTTTTACATTTCTAGATTTGAACACCAATTTGTTCTTTTTAATTTTTTCATAATTTATGCAGTGGTTATAAAAACAAAACAAAACTGAACTTACCACAAGGGAAAAAAAACTTTTAATATGCCAATATAGAATCAGTATTAATGTTAGAAATTGACAATATCACTTAGAAATTGTGTTAATTCTGATAATTCTTAGTATTGTGTTAATTCTGACAATTAACTGAGCATTAGGAGATTATTTAACTCACTTTCTTCTGACTTATTGTATAACTTCAAATCTTGTGGCAGCAGTACAAACAACATGTTAAAAATATGCTTTTGCTTAAATGAGGAAAATAAATCAATAAGAATATCAAAATAAAAATATTCTAGTCAATTTGAAAATCTTTGATATTCTAGTCAATTTGATAAATAGGAAAAATCTTATTTGTCAAATGGATCTAGTAGAATAACAAAATTTGATGATCAGTATCATAAATAAATGACAGGGAAAAATCTTATCAGTCAAGTGGATTTAGTAGGATGTCAAAATTTTAAACTAAGGTACTTTATGTTTGATTTGAAGACATAATTTCACCCCAATTATTCTTCAGATACTATTGAAAAAATCTAATGATTCTGGTGTTGTACTTTATTTTGACAAATTTTTTATTTTGATATTTTGTTATTTTAATTTATAATTGATACATAGTCATAAATACTATTTATGTTAATAGATGCCATGTGATATATATATATACATTTATACACAAAGTACATTGTATAATATTTATATCATTAAACATTATCTGTCTTTTCAGTCATTTACTATTTCTTCGTGGTGAAAACATTCAATATCCTTTCTCCTTGTTTTTGAGATGTACAATGTGTAATTGTTACAGGTAGTCACCCTTTTTACAGAGCCACATCAGAACTCCCTGCCGGCATCTAACTATGATTTATGATCATTGGTTGAACTTTCCCCATCCCTTGTTCATGCCTTTTCTCCATAGCTTCTATAACCACAATTTCCCTATTAATTTCTATGAAATCAACTTCTTAAGATTCCATGCATCAATGAAATAGTATGACACTTGTTTTTCCGTGTCTGAGTTATGTTACAGAAAAAGAAATATGATCTTCACTTCTGTCCATGCTTCCCAAGTGACACTATCATTTTACGTATTCCCAAATAGAATTCCACTGTGCATGTATCCACCATGTTTCTTTACTCATTCATCAGTCATGGACACTTAAATTGATTCTGTATTTTGGCAATTGTAAGTAGTGCTGTGATAAGAATGAAAGATCAAATATGTACTTGATATACCAATTTCATTTCCTTTGACTATCTGCTTAGTAGTGATATTGCTGGATCATTTTAAGTTTGAGAGGAACCTCCTTCCAGTTTTCCATAGTAGTTATACTAATTTAGACTCCCACCAAATGTGTGCCAGGGTTCCCTTTTCTCCACACCCTCACCTGCACTTTTAATTGTCTTGTGGATAATAGTTATTTTAAATGCAGTAAGCTCATATCTCATTGTAGTTTTTATTTATATTTCCTACATGATTAATGATGGTGGGCATGTTTTTATACACCAGTTTGCCATTTGTATATCTTCTTTTGAGAATTATCTTTAGGTCTATTGCCCAATTTTCAATTTTTGGGAGGGGCTTCTTGTTTAGTTGTTTACTTGTTTCCTATTGAGCCTTTACCCTTGATATGCCCTGGATATTAACCCTTTTTCAGGTGTATAGTTGGGAAGGATAAAGCATCTTTGGATAAAAATAAAACTCAGGGGAAAAAAAGTTAGATAAGAGATTTTCAGCAAAATAGAAAGCTGCTATACAGCAAAGGAAACAGTACCAGAGTGAACAAACAATTTAAGGGAGAGAAAATATTAGAAGTTTTAAAGTCTTCTGTTCTTTAGACATCAATTAAAACTAATTGGAAGAAAAGCACAATACTTAGGTATGACAGTATTCAATACAGTGAAAATATTTATTAAACCCCATTACTGAAAAAAATAAATAAATTCTATTACTGGAATAAAAGTTAACATAAAACCTCTTAGAACCATAAAAGATTACATATGTGAATTATGCCAATGAGTGACATGTTGAACTGAACACTTTAAAAAATTTCCTGTATTAACTAGATGAGATTGTACTTTATCTCTGGCATATGTAAGACAAGATAACCTAGAAATTCAGTACCCAAGCTACATATTACAAGGAGCTAGTTTACTGAACTTTATTACAACAAGATTTTATCGATTTGTTCTTAAAACTATACACAAAGTCTCAAACATACAAAATAGTAAGTTCATGGGGTTGATGTAAAACAAGTATTGGGCAATTGCACTCACGTTCTGCATGTTTTTATGTTTACTTTGACGTCTATCTGGCACATATGTGTAGCGTGTTGTGGGTTGTGTCGAGATGTCTGCCCAAGGCATCATGCAGTCATATGAATGGGCTTCTAAGGTTGTGACTGATTCAAGTCCAGTGCTGGGTATCAGTGCTAGCTACACCTGCCCTAGGCGGCAACCGGCATATACTGTGAAGAAGGCATGGAGGCTTGCTCTCTCTCTACTCCTCCCTTTTGCTCTTATTTTTGCTGTCTTTCGCTGCCATGAACTGTTGCTCCTGCCATGCCATCCTGTCTTAGAGCCAGCTGATTATAGATTGAAGCCTTTATAAATTGTGAGCTAAACAATCCTCTCCTTCCTTGACTTTGGGTGTCAGCTATTTTGTCTCAGCAATGAGAAAAAAGTAACCAACACATAGTGTTTCTTGTATTTAGCATAACCATGCAGGAATTTTTCTTTGCAGCTTTTTATTAATCTAGCACATAGACCCATTTTAGAATCATGATTCTTTTATGAATAAGAATGTCTCTTCTTGTAATGCTTAGGTAGCAAATTACTTGTTATTAGTGTGGCTGGTTATATTCCATTGCTGAATATCTTCTTCCAAATTTGAGGCTTAGAAAATGTACTCCATTAACATAATTATACCCTTGAAAAGCAACATTTATACCTGATGAAGATATATGAATTATTCTTTGCTAATAGTGGAAAAAGCATAGATATGAAAAAGTAATGATGTACAGTAATGTTGTATAAGTACAGTAATGATGTATAAAACACATTGAGTGATGTGAAATATTTTTCTAAACTGATGTATTCAATCAGAATTCAGAAGTAGGCAGCACCTATAAGAGAATAAAAGGAAGTGGTGTCATTTAAATAAAATGCACGATTGCTGACTTACTATGAGTGTTTGACACCCATGAGACAGGGTGGGTGTGTTGCCTGATCAACCGTTTTTCAAGTTTTTTCTGTGACCCACAAGCTGTGCGTTTACAATTGCGCTTTATGCTGGAGTTTGTGCAGCAAAGTTTTTCTCTGCCAAATTAACTGGGCTGTATGGGATTAAATCTGGCTCTGTCCTCATTAACCCAATGCTCTAACTCATTGAGCTGCTTCTCCAGTTAACTTCCTCGTTTGTGTTCCTTTTACAATGGAGAACAAACAAAAGCAGAGTGTATACCAGGATGGACATTGGAAGTATTTTTATTTTAAAATAAGACATATTCAGATGCCAGTAACAACTGTGTAATTAATCACTATTAACCAAAGCATTCAAATGGACACTATTACTATGAGTTACTATTTAAAATTTTAACACATGATATTGTTGATGCTAGAAATGTTTCTAGGACTGTGGCTTACAAATGGTGATTTATAAATAATCAGCAGCCCTTTTCTGCAGGCTGTGATACACTATCAATTTGGTTGCTGACTGAGAAGGATTTAGCCGCCTCCTGTCTATGTAGATCCTTGTCTCTTTGGTTTGTAATATTTTAACATACACATGACACTTGTCTCAGACTGTCTCAGTCTAGTCATGAACTAGTTTCATCATCTGAATTCTGTGTTTAATTAATTCTCTAGATGCATCACTCAACTCAAACTGTATGCTCTTCTTTATTTCTTTATGTATTTATTGTCTTTTTGAGATAGGGTCTCTCTATGCAGTTTAGGCCTGCCTTGAACTCACCTTTTAGGCCAGGCTGGCCTGGAACTCACAGTGATCTTCCTGCCTCGGCCTCCCAAGTGCTGGGATTGCAGGCATGCACCACTGCACCCGGAGTCTTGCCTTGCTTCTTAATCAGAAAATCATTTACATTAACAATCAGTATTTGCCTAATGTTCAATAATCATTTCTTAATTTTGATTTTTAATGAAAATATATGGTAATATGCTGCTTTTGTAAACTACACATTGATATATATTTCTACCAAGGTGCCATCATTTTATTAAAGGGTTTATTCACCAAATTATGAAATTCTTTATACTACTTTAAAAAAAATTTCTGTTTCTGGACAAAATACATGAGATAATAAACTTATTAAGAGGAAATACTTATTTTGGCTGAAAGTTTTAGCTATTTTCATCTGTGACTACTTGAACCTTCTTTCCTTTGTAACTGAGGCAAGGCAAAATACTGATGAGAGGAGGGCTTGGCTAAGGAAACCACTTGGTTTATGGCAGCCAACAAGAAAGGAGAGATAAGGGGCTGTGATCATCCAGTTCAAAGTCAGACCCACAGTGGCCTAACTTCCTCCAATGAGGGTCAGCCTCTTAAAAACTCCATCACTTCCTAACAGTGCTATGAGCTAGGAACACCACCTGTAACATATGGACCTTAGGAGGTAATTTCTGTGCAAACTATAGCACCATTTATTAGCATGGAAAATTGTCTCAATGACTCAGCAGTTTTAATTTTGGATTGTGTAGTATCAGTTTCTCACCTGTTTAGAGGAGGCACACACTCTTGTCTTGTCTAGCCCATTTGAGAGTAAGAGTGGTTTTGAGTAGTCGCTGTGACTTCTATATGGGTTAAAGGTCATGAAACAAAGTTCTTGTAGGACTGGAAGCTTTTTATATTAGCATAAAAACTTGTGATTTTTCTTTCTTTCTGATGGCTGTTGAGAAACCGTTGTAGTGTGTCAGCAAGTCAAATTTGTGTAAATGATTTTGCTTATCAAAAGTTGTATTTCAAATATTTAAAAGACTTGAAAATTTGTATTCTATCTTTTCATTTTATAGGGGAGGAAGTGAGACTCTAAAAGGCTATGAGAAACAATTCGATAGTGTATCTAAAGAAAGCTCAGATCTCTTAGTAAAACATTTCATCATGAACATATTTGTTTTGGTAGTTTTGAAGTAAAGTTTGTTTTTATTTGATCAAACGAATTAAACTTTACCAAGTATATAAAATACTTTGATATATTTGGTATATGTTTTATTAATAAAAGAACATATATAACCTCTATCTTTTTCATTACTGAAAATGAAGAAATAATATGTGAGATGAAATTTGCTGGTATAAATATGAGTCAATATCTTGCTTAACTATTTTCTCTCTGTATCACTTCAGATTTGTAAGATAAATACATAAGATAAGTACCAAGTTTAAAGATTCTTCATATTTTCCGGAAATGGTTTTAAATTGAAAGTTGTGACTGACTCCTCTATTGCAGTATAAGTATTTTAATAACTCTTTTAAACCTTTAAAATATATATTTCAATCTCATTTTATTTGGTTAAGGTTTTTAGCAAATTTGGAAAATAACTGGTTAATTATTAGCTCTCTGAAAATTTAATTGGGCCCTTGACTCATTATTGTAGTGTTAAAACTGGTTTAAAAAACTGACTTAACCCAAAAGGCACTCAAATTCCAGTAAGAAAACAAAGATGTGTTTGAAAATAAAAACAACAAACCTGAATTTGAATTAATATCAATGTTCTATGCCAAGTACTACAGGAGAACAATAAGGAAATACCCAATTATTTGGGGCAGAATCTATACGTTTATTAGAGAGCAGGTGAAAATTAAATAACAGATACTAAGAACTAAAATTCACTAGGTGAACAGGCAAGGGGATTAGGGCTATAGAAACACAGTAAGATACAGGTGAAGATGATATAACAAGGAGGGACAAGGTTGTAGAATGCATGCAGTTTGCATAAAAGAAGTGAATACGTGTAGGGCGGAGTACCCTTGGTATACGGTGTGCAAATTAAAAATATTTGTATGCTTTGCTAAAGAAGCTTGCTTGGAGTCTGTGTGTGTGTGTAAAATATGTGAATATATACTCATCTCTAGGTATCATTTTGTTGGTAAAATGAACGTATATGAGGCAAGAACAGTTCCTTTACCTCTCTAAAATATCTACTGGAAGCTGAACTTTATTCAGTTCATTCTAAGTCATGGGGCAATTTATGTTTTCTGTTGGCAAGGGTTAATATTATAAATTTGAAAAGAAACCGTGAGTAGAGTTACGTGAGCTGTTTGACTTTTATCGAAGTTCTTTTTAACCTTGTAATCTGCACATAGGTTGAGGATAATTGCATACATTATTCATTTTTGAAATATGACTTTTGTTCAAAGTACTGGAGATTTTGCCTTTTGCTCTTTGGGGTGGCGGTAGAATGAAAATGAGAAGAATCTAGCAAATGAATGTTGATTCTATCATCAACCAGGAAAATCAAGGTCATAAATTTACTCTTTATGAAAAAAAAATCAATTATCAGAAAATATACCATTGATTCTGTATATTGAGTTTCCAGATTATTTTGAGAATATGAGTTATGCTACTTTAAGTACTCAAACAAGAGAAAAATGTTTTAATTTATTTTACTTTTTTTTCAATTCATATACAAATATTCTGATTTGTCATACATGGAATCTTCAAAATTTAAGAGCTTTATGAATATTTGTTGTTTGGTCTTCACTAAATTAGAACTCTTCCTGGATACCATATTTAGAGATGACTTTAAAGAATCTAATTAGCATCTTATAAATAATGCAAATATGAATGAATCATTAAGAATTCTGCCAAAGTTCACAGCTCATTTTCAATGCATTTCTATTTATAAAACCTCAAATTACTTTTAATGTCCATTCTTTGCAAAATATCTTTTTGAGTTTCTTAAAACATTAATTTGTATTTTAAATTACAATGAATAATGTCAAGCACAAATTTCTTGTACATAATAGCTGCAATTTCCCTGTCTGGCAACCCTCCTGTAAGATATGAAGCCATGCTTTTTCATAAGTCACACTGTTTTACCACCATTTAAAAAGACCATGAATAACTTTGGTTTCTTGAATTCTTGATGTAATAGGGTTGCTATAATCACTCTAATTATCGACATCCTATGAGCACCCACAGATCTTATGTTGGATCTTTAGAAGTGTGAAAACTGTGTAGACCCAATTTTTAACTTTAACTAATTTTTATGACATATATAAATCATACTCCAAAATAATATGTATAATGTAAAGGTTAAGTGAGGAGATAAGAGAAACAATTATGAGATGCTAGTGGCCAGACAGAAGGTCAAAAAGAAGTTTTTGATCAACGATGAGTAAAAATGAGATCATTAGCAAGTGTTTAGGCCTTGTCAAACACAATAAATTGGAAAATCATCTTTGTGGTTAGCCAGGGCTCTTACAATGTATGATAGCCACTGCGGAAGAAAAATTAATGCTACTTAAGTATTTTACAATTTCTTTGTATGTAGACATGTTCAATATTAGTTGAAGAATGTGCAAAATGTAGGTTTTCTAAACATATTAGCATTTCAGATTTTCATACTCAGGTCCTTGTTTCTTCTCCTCTTTATTATCCCACTATTGTCTATAAAGTGTTCTAGTCAGATTAAAAGGCATTTCTCAGAGCAACTCAACAGCAGCTGTAGCATGTACCAGTCCTCTCCTCCCCATTGGGTAAAGCCTCCACTTTTGCCCACTTCAAGACTGCCAGCCTGAATTTTGTGCTCAGCCTCCTGAAATAGATGCTTGCAAAACGCACTTTTCACTCAAATTAAAATTAGTATTTTAAGCGTTAAAGACAGTGGAATTTTTATGCATGGTTTGGTGTTACTTCACATTGTTATTGGCACAGTTCAAATATATGAAATCACATTCAGCCATTTACCACTGAATATTTTGTGATAATGGAAAAATCAAATTTGAAATTAGTATTTTATTCTTCATTGAGGGGTAAAAGCATTTAAAAAAGCAGGTAGAATTGTAAAATTCAGTCTATTTTCCTTGTAATTCTTCCAGGGGAATAAGTAAGTCTCATACATATAGTGAAATTAGTATTGCATCAACTACAGTATGATTGAGATAAAATGGAGGAAAATTAAGGAACAAATGGACTAATTGTGCTGAGATATTTACATTTCTAGGCAGGCAATATATCAACTTTCCTATTTACTTTATGAATTTTATTAACATAGAAGGTATAAAATATCAAATTATACTAAGAAAATATTAAAACATGATTTCTTTCCTTTTCTTTTTTTTTTAGATGTCTACTACTCCTTGAATGCTATCTATTATCCGTGCTAATTCCATTTTTTCTTTTTTATTTACATCATTTATAAAGTTCTCATGGATTTCAGAATCAGGCTATTTTTGAATGTTAAAATGTTGGTATTGCTGGGATCAAATTTTATGAATTACTGCACAGTACAAAAATTGACAAGAGAAAACAAAGTACAGGACGCTGCCATGGGAGGCCAAAAGGCATCCTAATTTGAGATCTTTTCATGGTCTAACCTGCCATTTTGCTTCTTATCCCTGAACAATGAGACAAGTGGAAGATAGCTTGAAAATTATTGATCTGTCTAAGAATTCTACCTACTTAATTATAATGATTGTATTTCCCATTGCAACTTCTGTATAAATATTGTTAATAGAACTGAGTTATTTTTCTAAAGTTATACATATTTACGTATCACTGCATAGAAACTTATATGGATCTAACTGAATGTGAGTAAAATGTAACTCATCATCTTTAATTTGTTTGAGAAGTAATTATGAAATGGAATGACTGGTGCTATGGTAAATGTAATTACGACACAATCTCTACAATAAAACTCTCAGCTAAATAGGTAATATATGACATTTTCATGAGTTAGCTTTGCAGCTTGGTTAAAATGTAAAATGTTTCATGTCAGTCTTGGTTGTACTTTTATTAATACCATATGGTTGATCGTCTGTGTAACTGTCTTCCTAACTGGTTTCAGATAGCTGAAAATGAAAATGTATTTTCTTTATAATATAGAAAATAAATATTTCTCATCATAAACATAAATGTATTTGATTTTCTATCACTACCCTATATACGTTTTTGAAAGCCAAGGATTCCATTTAAGGTTTAAAAATTGCTGTTGAAAGAAGTCTTAAAATTATAAAATCTAGAAACTAAAAATTCCTACAAGATTACCTTATTCAATTTGTCATTTTATAGAAAGGAAAGACAATTCCTGTTGTAAAATTTCAATGTTCTTTCTAGGGTGAATGGATTGAGAAATCATTGATGATTCTTTGAAGGCCACTACCCTTCAAGGCTTTAGATTTAATGACATTTCACACAAAACCGACTTGTTGATCACATAATAAGTAAAGCATACATCAGTTTAAGGGCTCTACAGAACTACTTCTGTAGAGCCCTTCATAAAGAATGACTTTGGTAAAATAAATGTCATAATTGTGTTCATGAAACAATCTGAATGTTTATCTGGGATGACTGATAATTTTTCTTCAAATTATACTAAAGATATATTAGAAAAATGTTTTCACATTATCACCTGGATTTTTACTCTTTTCTCTCTCTCTGTCTCTCTGTTTATGAAGATTTGTGTGCCAAGTTGAAAAACAAATGAACTCTCTAGTGCTTTCTTGAATAAAACAAGTTTAAAAAGCAGGAAATGAAAATATTTCTGGTGATTCATAATTGGCTACATTTATACTTTATATAAATATACTTTTTGATTTGTTCTTTGTCAAATAATATGTATGTGTATATGTTATGTGTTTTGATTATTTTTTTCATATAAGATAACATAAGCACTTAGGCCTCTTAGCTTCATATGGGTTTATTTTGTAATTTATAGAAATCTGACAGAGACTGAATTATTCCACCACTTTTCTGGAGTAAGGGTGATTTATATAGGACTAGTCATCCTTTCTTGTAGTCAGAGTTACAGTGATGCAAAATACGGTATCTCCTGAGCACATGTGCTTTCATGTAGCTCAGTAAAGTAACATCACTTTAAAAAATACAGAGGAGGACATACAAAAAGGAGAGCAAGTCATGTATATATTTGGGAGAAAATGGATCTTCATGTAAATGTAGACTAAATCATATTTACAGACACCAACCCCAATATTTATAAACATGTTGTTCTCAATTGCTGCTATAAAAAATAATTTCTCAGTCGCTAACTCACATATTCAATACATAGCATTTTGTCAAGTAGCAACTGTTTTCGCTAAGGCGCAATGATTGAGGGATATTTAACATGCTCTACATTGTCTCTGTTTTAAATACCTTTTCATAAAAGGTCAGAGCTGTTTTAATCACTGGAAGACACTAGTTTAAGTTTAGCAATTCACTGTCAAATTTTAAAAATATTTTATTAGTATATTTTTCAGTACATAATAATCACATTCACTGTTGGGGATTTGTACATGTACATAGTGCATTTCAATTTCCTTCTTTTTTTCCTGTCCCTCTACCTCCTTTTATTGTTCCAGCATCAGATTTATTAATTTATCTTATAAGAACTTAAAAAGTTAATTATCATATATACAGATTGAAAACCAGATGGGCAGGTCAAAAACATATAAAACATGTAAGAAAACTATTATTTCAATGTACAGTTTTAGAAACATTGCACACACTGGATTACAGAAGCTTTTTTTCTTCTCTTTTTTCATGCATCTGTCTTGTCCAAATTTTTATAGCTTTTTACTCCTGCAGTGATTTTAAGTTCAAGTACATTTCATCAATAATATTTTAAATTCCTAATATGAATAAAGATTCCATGGAAAGCTATAGTCACCTCTTCCCACAGAAATTAAATATTCTAAATCTTACTATGAATGCTATGCAGTGGTTATCCAAGGTTGTGCTCAAAACTTCTTTTGGGTTCTGTGGTCAGAGCTAATTTTGGAAAAATTAAATGCAGTGACAAGTCTTTTGTGTCCACTTTAATTCCAACTGACTATTTCATAGGCCTAATGAGGCACCACACTGGAAAAAGAACAATGATTCAAAAAAGGTACAAGAGACATATTCTAAAATATTCTTGGTTACACAATGTAATGTAATTGAAATGACTAATTCATTTTCTTTTTAAATAATTCAGTATTTTACAATTTAGTCAAAGATCGGAATCTACAAATGTGACTAAAAATGGATAACAAACTTCATGCATCTATATAGTACAGGTTTTCCTGTACACTTTTTTGTGTTACAAAGCCAAGTTTATATCATTATACTGAAAGAAGAGAGAGAAAATATCTCATTAAAATATTAATTTTATGTAAGCATGTAGTAATGGATACTATTCTGGTGAATATTAAAACCTTTACCAATGCAGAATTTGAATGCATGTTTCTATCAGTATGCAATAATTTGAATTATTCCTTCATTATTCTTTATTCTTCATTATACTTTATTCTTCATTCTTTAACATCCTGTAAAACTGATAGTTTTAATGAAAACCTCATGAACATAATACCATTATAATTTACTTTAAATTCTATAATATTCTAGTGTTTCAGAGATGAATACAAGCATATCTACTTTAGAATGCATTCCCAGCCTAAACAAAGAAAATTAAGTATTAGATCTGTGGAAGTCATAAAATAAATTTTGAGAATTTTTCCTAACAATAATGAAATTCCTTAGAAGAATCTCAATGTAACTAGACTTGTTATACTAATAATTACATATAATTGTATTATATTTATAATCTAATCTAATCTAATATATAATATAAAGTTACAATATAATCCAAATGGGATATTTCCATCTTGAAATAAATCTTCAGGACAATGCAAAGTTTCTGTGAGTAAAATAAAAGCTGAAATGCAAGTGCTTAATTGAGCAAGTAGAGCATATCCTCTGGGATAAGTAGCTTTGTTATGAATTGACAATTGTTTCCATTAATAATTGATAGATAATAACTATTTCTTTGTGGATACGAATATCCTTTGAGTCTTCTTGATACTAGCAAATGACAAGAAAAAGAAACACTGGAGAAACCAACATGGAAATCTAATCTCAATGATCTCTTCTTTGGATTGCGTTGTGCCCATGTATCACATGTCATACATAGTACAGTCACTATGATAATCTGATAGACTTGCAACCTAAACTCCTAAAATACTACATTGCTGAGTTTTGCACAGTACATAGGCCTAACTAGGAGGTTACATCAAGAGACTTGTACCACTGATTAACCGGTTTTTATTTTTGTGTGCC
Source organism: Dolichotis patagonum (assembly GCA_004027295.1). Lineage (NCBI taxonomy): Eukaryota > Metazoa > Chordata > Mammalia > Rodentia > Caviidae > Dolichotis > Dolichotis patagonum. The sequence continues at coordinate 28,120 of PVJX010018840.1, forward strand.
CTTAGATATTTCTCAAATTTTTAAGTTACTGTCTTTGAAATCATGTCATATTGCTCTTTTAATATTCTCCTGTATCTCTAAGATGTTTTGATCACCAAGATTCTAGGGAAAGAATAGCTCAATGTTTTTATTCAAATTAGGAAGCAAATGCTGTACGGTTCATGCTTCAAATTTCCATGAGTTGGATGACAACATGGGATAAATAGTTATATATATATATATAGATAGATAGATAAGATTTTAGCATTGTGCTTGCTAAATTGCTACATATATTATGGAACAATAGTATATGCATATTATCATGTACAATATTATACATAAATAAAACATTATATTTAATTTATTATATGTGGTGAATTCACTGAAAAGAGTGTGTTTCTCTGTCAGAGAGACTTTATCATAAAATTTACATTCATCAAATCAAGTATTAGCAAACATTTCGGGATGTATTTTAGGCTCCTACATGTTATTGGTCATGATGTCTCAATTCTGTCGTAACACAAAGAAGTTATAAAACAAAATCAACTGTGAGTAGCTTTGCCCTAATAAAGATTTACATATATATATATATATATATATATATATATATATATATATATATATATGCAGGTGATGGGTTCAACAGTTAAGTGAAAAAAGATACTATTATGCCTATTGCTACTGTGACCAATTCTACAACAGCACACAATATATAAAAGCGATTATTAGTCTGCTGAATTTTGATATTATTTTGCTTTTACTACATAAAATCAATGAATTCTAACACCTGTATCTATGCAAGTCATTTAGCATTATTTTAATTCTAAAATTGTAAATTTTATTACATGGGAAAGTCATACAGTATGACATAGGCTGTCCCACTTGGCATCCCATAGCCAAGTTTGGCTGTTTAAATTATAGTATAATTACTGTTTAATGCAATTAAAATCAAAATACTTTGTTGTTTCAAACAGTTACTTGTATCTATAAAGACCATATCTGTTATTTCTGAAGTGTTAATGAGCTTGAATCAAAACATATTCACAACCATTAACAATATATACGTAAAGAGGAAATCATTCTCAGAAAGTGATAGAAAAGAAGTATGCCAGAAAAAAAATAAACTAGAAACTTTCTATATAATAATTATTACATTGTAGAGTTTAAAACTTCCATTTTACACAATTACCACAGAATTTTCCTGGAGATTTCTGTAATGCTCCCATAGATTCAAAAAAATTATAATTCAGATATAAATATTATTCATGCAGCCACTCACTCAAATTGCTGAAAACCATCAAATTGTTTCTTTTAAAGATTTAACCTTGTATGAAGACAAAATATTTTCCTAGAGGCCATTTTCTCAATGTGTAGCAAAAGTAATACTTTATGTCTGTCCATTCATGCCCAATCCATGGCAATATAAACTTATTTTTATTCATGTAAATCAGAGTCTAAAGAAATTTGGATCATGAAACATCTTGGTTTATGAAGGCTTTTCAGCTTCCTTCACAAGTTCTATTGTTAAAATATTTTAGAAATTTCATGTTAAGTTTCCAAATAAAATTTATTGGACATATTTTAGTTTTTTTTTTTTAATTTGGTCAAGGAAAACAGCTTTAAATTGATTATCCACAGGTTGCAACATATAATCAAGAATTTTGACAATATTTAAATATTGATTTGCCAAGCTATTAGCAACCAAGAGATATGATTAGACATCCAAATTAATAAACACCTGTCACAATAGAATAGCAGATGTTCTAGGAATACAGTTAAAATAAAATCTAAGTTTAAAAACATGGTCATATTTCTTTACAATGTGTCACGTGAATTAGACTTTATGAACTTTAGTCCACTAATCTGACTAAAATTTAATAGCTTCAATAGTTTCCTTTAATAGACTTTTTTATTTTAAGTGATTATAAATTTTTTATTGAGAGCAAAGCCGATTACAAAAAAAGTTTAAATTACAGTTGAAAACATGGGGTGTGTGTATGCATATGTATGGGTATGAAATATGTACACATTTGCTATATAATTCAGGATCTATTATTTTAAAACTTGTCATGACTCAGATCCAGTATATATACTTTCAATCTCTACTTATATGTATAACTTGCATGGATTTATAGTTTTAGACAATGTATACTTGTTGAATGTGGTTCTTTTAATACAGTGGTTGATATAATATACTAAACTATGTAACTAGAACTTTCTCTTTCCTTTAGAAGCATGTGTCATTAATATAATATAGGTCTATTGTATATACAGAGAAACATTGATTATATGAAAGAAGCACTTACAAGTAAGACCAAAAATGGTTCCTACCTAAAGAGCTAATTTGATATATAAATATATATGCTTTCTCAGCCAACTACAAATATGATGAATCTCCTATTCACATTTATGTGATATTCAGGAGAGTATCAATTTAAAAGCATGTCTTCTAATTAACTGTCAGAATATTGAATTATTTATTCATGAAATTCCAATATCATATGCAAAAATTATTCATCTATCTCTAAAGACATTTGAAGAATTGGAAAATTATTCCATGATACAGGTAGGACAGGCATTACTATATTCATCTGAATGACTATGAGCTTATGATTACAAAGGGTAGGCAGGGATTCATTGCAGAGACAGTCTTCATGCAATCCCTAAGATTGTGGCAAATTAGTGTGATTTGACAGCATCAGTCTTGGCAGGGGCAATATCCAATTGTTAAATGAGTAGCAGACAAATCCAAGTATAAGTTTCAAAATAAGCGACTGACGGACATTGCAGGTGGTATACAAGTTTGAATATAGGCTGAATGTTTTCTGGAGGGAGATCAAATGTGTTTATAGAGAAAGGAATCATAATTACACACACTTTCAGATGATGAAAAAGTAATGATAGTAAATTTTTCAAAATTGACTATAACACTAAAATATATTTCCACTACTTGATTTTTAAAATCTATAATAATGATTAAATGGTAAAATGCATTTCTGGGTGAAACTTTACATTGAATCTTGCTATAAATTTTGTTCTAAGTGAATGAAGAAATGCAAAGTTAAGGTACATTTTCCACTGTCTTTTGTTCTTTGTTCCCTCTCTCCTTTTCCATAAAGCCACAGGTCTTCTACAACCTATTGTTCATGTCAGTTCTGACACTTTAGAAACTTGGCCTTAAGTCTGTAAAGACAACTTTACAATGTCTCTGTCTATTATGTGCTGCCTGTCGGTAGAATTATTTGAAAAGGGCTCTGTTCTCCCAACATTTTATGTCACCTTCGCTTTTTAATGGAACTGGATTTTGGTAATAATCCTGTACCACATTTAATTCTCTTGATCTGTCCAAATCTTGACAAGAGTATTGGGTGTTTTTCCACATATTTGTTCTCTTGTTTTATTTGTATCTAATATAGCAATCTATTAGTTACCACTATAATATAAATAAGTTTTCATTTTCTTTATTATTCTCTCGTTATTTGTATTTAATTTGTTAAATTCCCAATTCTTAGTCATATTCTAAAATGTATTTTCAGAAAATATAATACCTAATTTTGAATCTCACTCTTGGAAGGAGTGTATTCTGTGTTGTTCAAGAGGGTAGATTTAAGACTAGTGTAAGGAATTCAGAATATTTTTGTTTAGCTTAATGCAATAGCTCACAAAGTTTTCTGTCCAACAGAAATTAACCAATGGACTGTTGTGTCTATGGATGTATGCAATCACAAATTAGGTAGCTATCAGTCGTAGAGTTTGTATAAATTGCTTGTGTAGTCAAGATAACCTAGTCTAAATGCCCATCAAGTTCCTGTTCAACTATTAGTTTCTATAATTGTATATTTCAAAGGCATTTGTGATTATAATTATAATAATCTAGGTCCACTTTTTAAATTTTCATTTAGTTGTCTCATGTTACTCAGTTTTATCCTTCAAGTTGCTTACTGTTATTGATTGAAGAAATTAGCTCCTCATAAACTTTCTGTGGATTAAACTTTTGGAACTCCATCTAGACTTTAAAATATAAAAACTGTGTATTCTTGGTTATTGGCATTCAATTATCATTATAATTATTAATATTATTATTATCATTATTATGTACCTTCCACTATCATTCAAGACCTGATGCAGACCTTATCTTTTTTTTCAACTGCTATGCTTTCTTGCTTCAACAAGTATTTTTATATTACTCAGTGTTATTTCTATCTTACCACCTTTACCTTTGGAAAATCTTTTACACAATTACCTTTGGAAAATTTCTTGTTTACAGTAATTTTTTTTCAGTCCTGATGATCAGACAGAGGACCTCACACTAGATGTGCTCTCTACCACTGAACTACCTCCTCAGTCATGTTTATCTGTTTTTATTATTTGTTTTATTTTAAAAGCAAAAAAGAATAAAAGCCATGATCTGAACAATTCTTTTGAAGATAACAGTATGCAATGTATTAACTAGTGTTAATTTCCTATTATTTTGTTTTGGAATTCTGTTTTTATTCTTTTTAATTTTACTGTGTTCTCCATAAGATTTTGAAGTTTATGCATGAAAATGTCTAGAGAAAATCCTCATTTACAGTAAAAATGCAAAACACCTAAATGTAATGAATACATTAATGAACAAATAGATGCTCAAATGGGAAATTGTTCTTGTTTTGCCTACACAAAGTTTAAGATATAATAGAGATGACATTGGTCTTTCCATTGGGATGCTGTTTCCGTGTTTTCATTGCACGTTGCAGAGAGCAGAGGTCATTTCGTATTCTTGTTTTCATCATATTCTCAAGCAACATGTCATAATCACAAAATGGTTAATATATTTTTAAGGTATAGGTAAATTTATTCTCTTAATGGAAGTGAAATAACTTCTTAAAAGTAGACCATTTAATGATTAAAAGCAGGAAGAAAAGGACTAGGTTTTTGTTGTTGTTGCTATTAGATTGTTTCTTGGTTTTGATCCAAAGGAGATTAAAAAACAAATATTTTATAGCTTTTTAGAAAAGGGTGATAATTAGAAACATCAATTTTGATTTGACTCCTGATTTGTGAAATTATAAATTTAATGATTCCAGCAGTTTATAGAAGCCTCAGGATTTTCTTTTGTAATTAAGGCAAATAATCTCTTTCATTCCATGTTTACTAAGTATATTAAAAATCAAATAATCTGTCATAGAATATTTTTACATTTGTAAAATTATATACAATGAACACTGCATCATCATGAGGATTATTAAAGCTTTTCTGAAACCAAAGGTCATCGATCTATTTAACAAGTAAAATTAACAAGTGTCTTCATTTGAAGTAGGGAGGGAATACAGAGACAAAGTAGGAGAGAAGGCAAAGAAACAAAGAATAAATAAAATCTAGGAAGAGAGAGGAATGGAGAGGAAGAGAAAAAGAAGACAAAATATGTTAGAAGTGATTTCAAGGAAAAAATGTGGCCAAGAGGGAAAAAGAATGAATCAGCAAGAGAGAAAATACTATTTAATGAAGATTTGGGACGGCCCCCTCAGGTAGGCTAAGTTCTCTAAACTGAATTTTCATCTATTTCAACACAACAGACTAAGGAAGGTCAAGGCTGAGATAGGATTAGGAGCCAGCACAGCAGAGGACAGAAAGCCAAAATGATTTATCTTGTGGAAATGAGTGAGTCCAAAGGCCAGACAGAATGATATGCACTTCCGCATCTTTAAAAATACAGATGGCATCAATAATTTGTATCTTTGTTTTACTGAGACTCTCTTACATAAAATGTGATTTCTAAGTCAATCTCTAGTTTGGTATTAGGAGGTATTAGGAGGATGCCTTCTGCAGTGGGCGATGACCATAGTAAAATCATAAGTGCCCTTGACTCGACTGCTCCTTTTCTTTGTGTTCAGTGTGACACACAAGTGAAAACCCTGCTTCTTCCAACCTGGCCCAGCACACTTCCCCCACAGACAGTTATCCGATACATTGCATCCTAAGGTGAACCTTTATAAGGAAAATTAAACCACTGATCTCATTTTCATGATCCTTGGGAGCCATGTGCATGTATGGAAAACTGGCTGCTAAAAAGGAGACTCCAGCTTAATTCTCAGAAGACCAAGAAGAACGTGTAATTTTGGGTTTATTTTTCATGTTTATAGAAATAATGGCTATGGTGAACAATAAGTTGCCCCTTTGTTTCTTGCTCTTTTCACTATCATTTGTGTTACTATGATTTGTATTTCTAAAGTGCTTTGTAACTTTGAGTTTGAATTTCTTCTTTGAACCTTAGTTTTTTTTTTTATCTAAAAGCACTTAAAATAAATCCTTCATCTTTATTATAGCTTCTGTGCTCCAAGGAATAAACTACAGTTCTGTAACTCATACTATGTTTATTTCCCTAGTAGTCATAATATAAAATGAGAAGAATAATAACATATTGTAATTATCATTCGTATTTTCTATTCTAAGCTAATTTTAAGAGATAAGAGGCTATGATTTTGATGACTATGACATATTGAAAACACAAGCATATATACATTTTTAGAATAAAAATCATCAGTGTTTTCATTCATTGTTTACTTTTAGTCATGCAGAGATGATTACCTATTGTAAATTTGACCTTTATTGTAAACCATTGCAGTAAAGAACATTTTTCCTTATTTCAACTTTCTTTCCTGCATACTAATTATCATTTGTTTGGTAGCACTTAACACAACCAACCATATAAAATAAAACACAACCGTGAATTTTATTTGAAGTTTGAGTGAAGAAAATCAATTTATTGATTTCTTGAAATATATATTTTAAGAAAAACCTTGATATTTAAGTACAAAATTGAGCTCTCTACTAGTTTCTCTATCTTCAAATGTTCTGGAAAACAAATCAGGCCAATAAGTTTACAATCTTGTTCAAGAGCTGAGGCATGTATAAAAATAATTCTGATATAGAAAGGAGTAACAATCTCAAGAGGTATACAGGTAAATGAGCAAGAATTTTCAGAGGAAATAAAGTACTTTTTTCTGCTTTGGGCAATAAGAAAAGTCTTGTGGAAAATATAAAATTTGAGTTATGATTTTAAACATTAATTTCCAAAATGAGGTTTGACATATTCTTTTGGAGAATGAAAAGGAAATATAAAAGAATTATTTGTTGTCTAAAACCTAAGAATTGCACCTTTATTGAAATGTAATATATGATTGACATTGATACTCTTAGCATGCATATATTCCAGACATGAGAGTTTTAGAGTTTGTAAAGATTGTTCATAGCCTCTTCACTTTTTACACAGGTTTTAATGGTATGTAAAGTAACATTCATCTGGCCAACTGAATTTATTAATTGTACTGTTTCATTGTATCTAAACTAGCTCTCCTTAAATCAGACCTACTCTGAAATTCTTAGAAGAAAAACCATGGATTGATGACAATTAAAGGTAATTCCAAACAAGAGTAAGAAAATGTCAAAATTGACAATTTTCTTATTCCTCAGAGAATATATTGACCAGTCACAAAATGAAAGCTATAATAATCTAATCAAAACTGACAAGACTTAAGTCAATAATATTAACTGTCAAAAGACTGCTTGGAATCAGTATTGGAATTCTCTAACAGTCATTTCAAGTTATCCAAAGGGAATATGGTTTCACAAGTTTATTTATAATAATAGTGTCAATAGTAAGATATCTTTGTTTTTCATCTTTACTCAATCCCTTAAAAATGTATATTTTTATATATGCTTTATGATCTCCACACCTTAACACA